>JAKWBJ010000019.1:600000-905683 GCA_023159175.1 Wohlfahrtia magnifica | reverse complement strand
GAATATTTTTCCATAATAAATTGGCCACGTCTCTACTTGACGACTGCCAAATATGAACTGTCAAGACTAATATTTACCAAAATGATGGCAGAACAAAGTAGTAAACCTTCCCGGCGACATCCTGTACATATGTAAATAGTATTTTAGTATCTCTAAATTTCAGTGGAATTTGTGTAAAAGCAATGTAACAGTTCGGTGACTTTTTAAATAATAAATATTTTCTATCATTTACAGTTTTATTTTACATTCCTTTTAAATAATTTGAAATCAATGTTTGATCAATTCAAGTTCACACCTTTACTTTAATTTATTCGAAGAATTTGATGTCGTTAGATTTGACTTTTTACTATTCATTAGCATTTTTTTCACCCGCACTTTTTCAATTCCCAGGAAAACGAAAAAAAAAACTTTTATGAGAATCCCGATAAAAGTATGCCTACATAATTTATCTCGGGTATCAAGTTTTTATACTGAAGAATTTTACAGTAAAGTAGTATTGTGCGATGAAGTGAAGTGATCCCTGCCGCGTTGCTGGGAGCCTTTGTGTTGTACTCGCTTTTCGACTGGTTTAGATAGGTAAAGAAAGCTTTAACTGTTACCGTTTTCTACGCATGCAGAATTCCATATTTTCTTTTTAATTATGGCTTGTATTGACTGCCAAATTATTTAAATCAAATTTAGAAACTTCAACTCTAACCATGCTCAAGATATACAAATATCATTATCTAATTTGTATGGAAGGTAACATGCTTAACCACTTACACGATTTCGCCCACTTTTTAAATGTTGGTTTGTAGTATCTAAGAAGTCATTTGGACCAAATTCAGAACCTTCCATTCTAATCATTCTCTAGATATGCAAAAATCAATATTTAATTTGTATGGTAGATGCCACACTCACTTATTTAATTTTGCCCATATTTCGACTTATGATGTGCATAAGTATAAATAAATACTAAGTTATTTAGACCAAGTTCAGACTTATCCACTATTACCGTTCAAAAGGTATTAGGGAGGATATTCGACCGGTTTTAATCGGTTTTTTGTTTTTGTCGGATACAGTTTTTTCAAAATCTTAATTTTCCAAATACCGAATAAACCGGTTAATTTAACACGAATAACCGGTTAATTTAAATATGTATAATTTGTATACGTTTGTATATTTTATTTATTGAAAATATGCTCAGCGTTTAATTATTTGAACGTCTCACAAAGAACGTGAAAACCGAGGTAGAACGAAAAAGATATGCACTCTTGAGCAAAAACAACATCTCATCTGTAAATAAATATTGGTTTTTATATATGGAGAATGATCAACTAGACTCATTGAAAGCCCACAAACCGACAAACGCCGGTTCCGAACGACAGATATATTAGTTAGTGAAGTTTTTCACAGTGTAAGTACACATAACCAGTCGCTAGTGATGTTGTGAGGTGATATCGCTGTTGAAAATTGTCAGATTGTGTGGACTGGGATTGAAACCGACGACTTCTTAGTTGGAAGACGGGTTGTTACCTAACATACCATAGTAACACACACACTATTAAATACTGTTACGAAAATAAGGTTGGGCACCACAGCGTTTATTACATCGCTAAAATAAAAAAACAAAAGCTGCAAGAACAACTATACGTGCTGTTTACAAATAACCAAATATACAACAATAAATTACCATTAGCAGAGATAAAGTAAATAAAAATAACACGGGTACAACAGTAATTAATCAATAAATAAAACAAGTAACAGACAATCAACAAGCAACAACAAATACCAAGAACTGAAAGAGGTAGATGTTTGCATACGCATTGCTACAAAAGAACTAAAAAGAAATTAAAAAAAGAAATGGAATCTACCTGAAATATCAAGAGGTTCGGAAACTTTCGATATGTTGTTTACTCAGCCATATAAAAAAGCACATCGATGCGAACAGCAATCAGTTTATGTGTTGTAAACTCATCGAGTGCAGGTTTAAGAAAAAGTTAACTCAGCAGATGTGTTATTGGTGTGAAGAGAGTTTATAAGGAGAAGAACTCGTGGAGCTAATAGTGGAGTAAAAAAACCAGTTAGTTGGAGCTAACTCAGTAAAGAGAGTTAAGTGTGGATAACTTTGGTTGAAAAGGTTGTGAACGAGACTAAGGTATAAATACGATGGGTTGGAAGATATTTAGGAAGAAAGAGCTGTCGAGTAATAGTTGTTGTTTACAGAGTTGTAAACAGACAGAGTAATTAAGAATAAAAATGTTATTGCCTGTAAAAAGATTACAAGCAGTGGTGCACATAACTGTGTTGAAGAAAAAATTTTTAATTAAAACCAAACACAAAATTTATAACGTAACAATACGTTGTGCATAAATTTACATACAGTGCTGCTCGAAATCTTAGTAAATTTACTTGTCGATGCAATTAAAGATTAATTAATTATTTAATTTTTGTTATATTAGGCACCTAAATTATAACTCTAATAACAAACCTTTAATTCCATTCTCTACCAAGTAATACAACAAAAACGAAATTAGCTCCTTGAGTAGCTGTTCGAAACTTAAGTATTTTTCAGTACTTTGTATCATAAACTTTGTTGTTTATGGCGTCCGCGCACAGATTTGCCACAGTTTTTATGAGATTTGTTAGAATTATTGTTAGTATTGATTGCCACCTTAATTTTAAGCTCTTCATCAGCTTCTGCTTTTTTTTAAAACGACGTGGTCCAGCTCTGCGCTTCAAGAGTTAGAAACAATTTTATTTAAATAAGAGAACCGGTTAAGCGGTTATTTGAATTATTAACCGAAAGCCGGTTTTTTACAAAGTGCTAGTTTTCGAATTATTCGAAAACCAGTTTTTGAAAAAAGCCGAATAATCGATCTCTCTCAAAGATATATAAAAATCAATATTTACTTTGTATGGGAGCTGTTACTCCCACTTATCCAATTCGGCCCAATTTTTGACTGATGATTTGTATTGACCACAATGTTATTTGGGCTAACTTTAGAGACATATAAATCAAAATTTTATATGGGCATGTCATCTTTCTGTTAAACAATAGTGAAGCCACCCACCAAATGAAAGCTTTCTACATATGCTATTTGTATACACAGTTTTAAAAATATTTTCTGATTCACACAAATTTTAATGCTGTAACAAATTTCGTTTTTCAAGTAAATCTTATGCTATACAAAGAGGTTCAGTCTAAGGGCAATAACTCGCTAACTAATGGACCTACAAAAACGACACATATATAAAAACCTAGGTATTAAATTCACCTTTCTTTTAAGAGCTTACAAAACAAATCATTTTTATATATAGATTTGAATGTGAAGAAAATCAAAAAGTTTTGGCGAAAAGGAGAGTAGTTCTGCTATAAAAACTTGGTACCGACGATAAAGAATGTAAATATGTAGGCAGTTTAGATTTGATTTGGCGTTGAATATGGACTGCTGGGGTTGTCACTTAAGATTTTTATCGAAAAAAATTAATATTGTTTTTTATATTTGAAACCTTGGTATTGATTTCAGCCTTCGTTTAATTACAAAATCAATTCGGTTGGTGCATTCCAGAGAACATCAATTACAAACCATTTCATAGTCCTCTTCTATATAAAGGGTCCGCCAAAAAAAGTCTTTTTTTTTTGAAAATGCTATTAAAAAACTACTGAATATTTTCTCAAATTTCTTTTTTTATTTGAAAGTACAATCCTTCTGATTAATAATGAAAAATATTTTCATTCATATGGCTGTCTCGGCTGGCCATGCAGTAGCCTACACGATCGGTCCAATTTTTATCGACTGTGTGCAGCTGTATTTCACCAATGGCTTCACGAATATTGTCCTTTAAAGCGTCAATTGTCTCTGGCTTGTTCGCGTAATACTTATCTTTGACGGCATCCCACAAATAATAGTCCAACGGTGTCAAATCGCAGCTTCGAGGTGGCCAAACGACATCAGCTTTGCGGCTGAAAATACGATCTTTAAAAACAGGGCGCAAAACATCGAGCGTAGCTTCGGCTGTGTGGCACGTAAGCGCCGTCCTGTTGAAACCAAATGTTGCTAATATCCTCCTCTTCAATTTTGGTTAACAAAAATTCGTTCAACATGGCCCGAAAACGATCGCCAATAACTGTAACGGCCACTCCTTGCTCATTTTCGAAGAAAAATGGGCCCATTTATGCCTCTGGACCAAAATTCGCACCAAACAGTGACTCGTCTTCGGTTGTATCGGCTTTCCAATGTATGCGTGCAGGTTTTCTGTGCCCCAAATGCGAAAATTTTGCGTGTTTGCATACCCGCCAAGATCAAAATGAGCTTCATCTGAACACATCGCACACATTCTGCAACATTACCATGATTTTCAAAGTAATGTCACAATATTTTCTAGCGTTGTTTAAGCGTATACACAACCATATTCGTTCAGCCGAAGGATAAGACTAATTATCTGTCAAATCAGACATGAGCTAAGAGTTATCACTCACGGAATAAGCACTAGTTGAAAAAAAACGTTAGATGGCGTACCCGATATAAGAATTTTCCAAAACACTGGAAAATACACTCGCTTAATCTAAAATCAAATCTCAACGTTAACAAGTCTTCTGGGCCGGATGGCATACCAGCACTGGTCCTGAAGCAGTGCTCTTCGACGCTTGCGCGTCCATTAGCTCACCTTTTCAGTGCGTCATATCGCGACGGTATTTTGCCATCTTGCTGGAAGATTGCTAATGTAACGCCAATCCCCAAAAAGGACGAGGTTAGTAACCCTGAGAACTACCGTCCCATAGCAGTTTGTTCCACACTCTCCAAGGTTATGGAGAGTATGATTAATCACCACCTTGTGGGATATCTGGAGTCCAACGATTTACTTAGCGATCGGTCAGTACGGTTTGCGAAAGGCCGTTCTACTGGTGACCTACTGGCGTTGCTCTCTGAGAAGTGGAACAAGTCCATTCATGGTTTTGGCGAGAGTAAGGTTGTGGCTCTAGATATCTCAAAGGCGTTTGATAGAGTTTGGCATGAGGCTCTCATTTCGAAACTTAATGCTTTTGGTGTCGGTAGTCACTTCTCTCGATTTATATCGAGCTTTCTCAGAGATCGCTCTATAAGAGTGGTTATAGATGGGGTCTCATCCGACGAGTTCAGGGTAAACTCAGGGGCACCGCAAGGCTCTGTTCTTTCTCCTACTCTTTTTCTAATATTTCTTAACGACTTTCTTCCTCTCACTTCTAATCCTATCTACTCTTTTGCGGATGACAGCAACATTTGTCACTCATATTCCTTTGATCGTAGACCGAGCCTTTTGGAGGTTGGGATAAGAAGGATGGATATGAACGTCACACTCACAAGTGACCTGGTGAAGGTCTCCGAGTGGGATCGTGCGAACAGGGTCGATTTTAATGCACGTAAGATTCAATGTTGTTTTTTAACACACAGGCGTGGTGGTGTGCTGTCATCTATGTCAATGGGTAATGTGGATATTGAGGAATCAGATGCTCTTGATGCTCTCGGCATGAGAATTCACTGTGACGTTCGTTGGAATGATCACATATTTCAAGTGTCGAAAGAAGCATTCAAGTGCCTTGGTTTTTTGAGACGGTGCAAGAAATACTTCACCCCATCTGATCTCGTTAATATTTACAAGACCTATATCCGTCCCAAAATGGAATACAACTCTCATGTATGGGCCGGTGCTTCAAAGTCTATTGTCGAGCTTCTCGACCGTGTACAGGAGAGGGCGAAGATGCTCATCAATGACGGTAGGGTAGCCAACTCTATCGATTCATTGGAGCACCGTCGCAATGTGGCGTGTGTTTCATTGTTCTATCGGTACTATAACGGAATGTGTTGTAACGAAATTAAGGAATTAATTCCCAAAAATCATATATTTTTACGTAGTACTCGTATTTCTCGTAGAGCGCATCCCTTTGTAGTTGTTTGTCCAGTAAATCGAACAACGCATTATAGGGAGAATTCGTTCTTTGGCCGCACTGTTCGGTTGTGGAATAATCTTCCAGCGAAAGTATTTCCTGCCACTTACGACATGAGTAAATTTAAATCTAACGTCCATAAACACTACTCCCTCTGTCCTCCTTCCAGTAACCTATTTTCCTAGTACCAGCACAATGCACTGCATGAGTAGGGGCCATCCTCTGGGTGCTGGTCTTATATAAAAAAAAGCATTGAACAATAAAGCCAATGGTGTGTGACGAAAGATTCAATCTGCAACTCATCGATTCATAAAAATATCACAGTCATCGAGAGTAGGAAAAGATATTATTTGACTTGGTACAATCGAATTAGGATACATACGAGTATTTAAGTCATCGTAAACAGCGTCAGAATAAGTACTGGCAAAGAAATCCGCAAACATATCACATCATTACAAGACTCTTGATTGTGAAAAATCATATCTGATGGATATCCAGTAGTTTTCTTTTGGAATTAACGAATTTGTAGAAGGACTTGGGGTCTTTAATAAAATTCTTTTTATTTTTATAAGATAATTTTTATACAATTTTTGGTTAAGAATATTATATTCAGAGCGGCTGATAAAGTATCTTTCAAGCCCGACCTTTGGTATTTTCTATAATATTTATTCTTAAGATTCTTAAGCCTTGATGGTTTCTTTCAATTCCATGGTAGGTCTATATGACTTTTTGGGAACGCAAACTTTAAAAAATGAGTGGACTATTTCATAAAATGTTGTAATCATAACATCAATATCAAGATTGCCATTAATGTGAACAGTTAAAATTTCTTTCCAATGAATATTTCTCTTCCAATCAGTGAATAGATTATAATTAGTCCGCTGGTTTTTAAGTTATAATGAAATATTTTGACATAATTACCATATTTTGGGCGAAAAATTTGCCACGCCCATAAAAAAAATCTGAGCCCGATGGAAAAAACTTAAAACGGATTTGAATTCAGCGCATCATAATCATTATATTCCATAAAGTTTTATTAATTTTTTTGCTGTAGACCAGTGTTATGTAAGAAAGAAGAAGAAAATTAAAATAATTTTTTTTTTTATTTGAAGTCATTTCCGGGTCCATAAAATGTTATCGGATTCGGTCGAAATTTTACATACTTACTTTTCTAGTACAAAGGTATAAAAATATGCGCGGCGGTTTATACAAATACGATACTTCAAAATAAGGACACCCCTAATTAGGGTTGCCAGATTCAATATTACAAAATTCCTGACTTTTATAGAAAAAAGTCTTGATTTAAAAAAAATAAACTGACAGTGAAAAATATTGGGTGTTCGAAAAACTTTAGTTACAATTTGCCGGTAGACGGCTCTAAAATTTAATATCTCTGGTAATATTAATTGCATCATTCAGCATTATAGCTTGTTTGATAGGTGAGAATAATTAAGGGCGATATAAAGTGTCTGTGGTACGACAATAATGTGCGAAAAAGATCATAGACAAAGTAAGATGAAATTTCGCAGAAGGTGACAAACCAGGATTAGCACCAAAAAAAGGTAATGTGGCTGTGTGTGACATTAAATACGACGAATACTTTTATCTTTGGGTGTGTGTTTGCAATCACCAC
Organism: Wohlfahrtia magnifica; assembly: GCA_023159175.1. Taxonomy (NCBI): domain Eukaryota; kingdom Metazoa; phylum Arthropoda; class Insecta; order Diptera; family Sarcophagidae; genus Wohlfahrtia; species Wohlfahrtia magnifica. The sequence goes on along the minus strand of JAKWBJ010000019.1, from coordinate 898,142 downwards.
AAAGCACCAGTTGAGTAAATTGTTAAGAGTTCTTTTGGTTAAAAATTGGGCAATTGAAGAGTATTAAAGGATTTCTAATGGTATTTTTCTCTCATAATAAAGAAAGGGATAGAAATTAATAAGAAAGGAAACTGCTTTGAATTGGTAACGATCGAACTTTGAAGCTCTGTTTTCCATACAGAGTCTTGTCCAAAACTGGCGCTAAGTCAATAAAGATGTCTTCTGGAGCTTTATTGATTATGAGTAAGAATTCAAAATTGAAAAAATTTAATTATTAAAATAAGCACCTATAAGCAGCCACAGTAAAAGGATGGGAGCCCGTTTTGGTATAAATTGAGCACCCATAAGCATAAGTAGCCATAGTATAAATATGGCAGCCTGATTTGATATAAATTAAGCAGCTATGATAGAAAAAGAAGAACTCGTTTTTGTACAAATTAAGCACCAATAAGCAGCCAGAAATATGGGAGCCAGTTTTAATATAAATTAAGCATCCATAGTAGAAATATTGGAGCCCATTTTATAAATTAAGCACCCTTAAGCAGCCATAATAGAAGTATAGGAGCATGATTTATACACCCATAAGCACCCATAGTAGAAAGATGGAAGCCAGTTTTAGTAGAAATTAAGCAGCAATAATAGAAAGATGGAAGCCTATGTTGATATAAATTAAGCAACGATAGTACAAAGATGGGAGCCCATATTAATATAAATTAAGCAGCGATAGTATGAAGATTGGAGCCCATCTTGATAAACATTAAGCAGCCACAGTAGAAAGATGGAAGCCAGTTTTAGTAAAAATTTAGCAGCAATAATAGAAAGATGGGAGCCCATGTTGATATAAATTAAGCAACGATAGTAAATCTTGAAGATTGGAGCCCATTTTGATAAACATTAAGCAGCTATAGTAGAAAGATGGGATTTTTGGTGGGATTGTAAGGAAATTGATTATTACTAGCTTCTATAACCTAGCCAAACGACTTGTTGTGATCTCTGCTTTCAACAATTAACAAGATGAAGCAAGCAATTCAATTAAAACGGTCAGAATTGACAACAAGACAACAACGCCAGACAGTAGTCAAATTCGGCAAAAACTGAGAGAGCTTGACTGGGAAGTATTGATGCATCCACCATAAAACCCAGACCTTGTACATTGGGATGATAATTTTTTTCAATCTCTGCAGAAATCGATTTAGGATGTAAATTTAGATTCTGTAGAGTCCTACAAAACCCAATTGGATCAGTTTCTCGCTCAGAAGTTCGATACTAATGGAAAAATGACTTCAACCCAGAAATGGCAAATAGTTAACGATCAAAAGGGCACATATTTGATTAAATAAAACTCGTTTTAACTACAAGAAAAAGGTGTTTCTTTTTTGACCAAACCTTTTCTAACACCTACATATTATAAAATTTCGATTATAAATTATTTAGATAAACGAAATTAGGAATCAAAGTCACGTAAAACGCTTTATGTTATTAATTCACTAAAATATTTAATAGCTTTTTAAAAAGAAAACTTTAAAAAATGTATTTTTAGTAAAAACAACATAGTTTTTAGTAAAAACATATTTTTTCTCATTCTTGACAAGCTATAAAAATTCTTGTAAATCAAGCGAATTCAAGGACATCTGGCAACCCTGCCACCACTGTTAGTATCCTGAACTAGCTCTTATTGCGCAGCAAGCGCTTTATGGACTTGTTGGTAAAGAGAGAGAGATAAACCTCCTAGCTTCTTACATACTGGTGGTATTTTTCCTTTAAAACCGAACGAATTCCCCTCAGCCCAGGAGCCAATTCTCCTCATTGTGTATCGCATTGGGAAACCGAAAAATGGCTCAGGCTCAAGAAAACTCAGTGAGCTTTCCTGTTGGCCAAACAGTCAGCCTTTTTATTCCCAGGATGGCCCTTATGACCAGGGATAGAGTAATCTTTTGAATGCCAAATTCATTAAAAGATGCCATCACAACCCTCGACCTTACTTCACAGGATGACAAAGCCTTTAAGGCTGCCTGATTACCTGACATCACATAAACACTCAAACCCTCAAACATTCCCTAATGCAAGTGCAGATGGCTTATACCTCCGTATGGAAATCGAATGGTAACTGCTCATATGCAGAGCCCTTTGGTAATTGGGATCTACCACAACGACATCACATAAATACTCATACCCTTCGATTTTCCTCTCAGATATTCCCTAAAGCAAGTAAAGATAACGTATACCTTCCGCGTGCAAATTGAAGGGTATTTGCTTATAAGTAAAGGTCTAGGACCAACCACAATGGCTCAAAATATGCTGTCATTAATAGTGTATCATTTTATTTTCTGTGGTAAATGATGCAGCGCTGCCCTATAGCCTCTATTCTTACAACATGTGCTCGAATGTAGTTATGATAGAAATTTGCTGTTTAATGCCAAAGCACGCTTCAAGAAAATCAATTGTATTGTCCCAAATGATCATCTAACCCGATTTTAGCGGAGTATTATTTTGATGCCATTGAAGTAATGTATCTATTTTTACATCGCCAGTAATAATTTGATACAAAAATGACTTTCTGTTATGCCGTCCAAGCAACATTTCACTCATGCAAAATCTCCTTTAAACGTTCTAAAGCGTTCTAAAGCGGTATCAAGTTTACGTACTTTTGAATATATTCTGATGCTTCATTTAGTTTAACAAAACCTTAATCACAATCATTCCATGGATTTAAGTAAATATTTCCGGCGTGTTAACAAAAGCCCTGTCTTGCTATAACTGGTCTAAATTCTTAGTTAAAAAATTGTTTAACTTCAAATTTATTGTGATCAATATAACCTCTTTTTCACCATTCGTCGTAAGTAATTTATTCCCTAAAACTAGGATGATACCATCAAATTTCAAATTTTTCCCGAAAAAAATATATATATTTTGTTAGTATTTTCTATTATTTAGGTATAAGGAATAAATATATAATCATTGTATTAAATTTTTTTTATGAAATCGTTAATAAATAGAAAAAATATTCTCGTATTATCTCAAGTTTCTACTCTACTCTTTAGTATTTCTAAAGTATCATTACAGTGACAACAATAATAACAAACAGGTAAATTACCCAAAAACTATAAATTTTTTTTCTCATAAAAGTCAACCACACAAATACCGGAAAATAATATTAAAAAAAATCCCGATTAATATGAAGAGGAAAGCAAACAAAAGGATATTTCTGCTCATAAGATATAAAAATTTCACTTGAACTGAAGGAGTTCAGAAGAAGAAGAAGTAAATTGCAACAACAAATAAAAATATTTACAAAATGAGAAGGAAAAAAAATGAAAAAGTGTTGTAATAATATTTTCTTGACCAACAGCAGTAACTAGGCAACCCAGACAACTTCTCTGGAATTCTATAGTTTTCTCTGCAAACCATCAAACAAACTCTAAAATAGCGCAGGATAATGAAAAATATTTAATAAAAATGAAAAAATAAAAAAAGGAATTGCAAGAAATATTTTCAACGTTATATGATGGTTCCTTAACCGCATTATTCGTTTGGTTTCATTTCGCTTTTTTCTCGTTTTTCTTCTAAGACAACTTGCAGTGTAATATGATCTCTGGAGGGAATGATTAGTTGGTGGCAAGTGCAACAAGACCACTTTCAACCACGTAATACAACAATTATTCATCTAAAATAGTTTTAAGGTCAGAGTTGTTTGGTCCTGTAAACTGGCTGCCTGATGGCCTGTGTGTATGCGGGTTCTCTTTTTTTCTCCCTGGCATTTCTTAAACATAAAGTTGTCCTTCCTTCTATGGGTTTGGGATTTTTATCTTTTTTGCTTCCCGTCTATAGTTTCCATGAAAAATAAAAAAAATAAAAATACAAATTATTGTTTAAACTTTGGCGGAAATTAATTTAATGTGGATATTTTGTAACAATCGCTATAATTTCGTTTTCATGTTCAGTTTATTATGTGTTTACGCGTGTTGTAGTCAGTTTTTTTTCTCGTATTTAAAAGGGAAAGTTGGCGCACAGAAATAATACAGTAGATCTTTAGAAATTATATTATAAAAGAACTTAAAAGAAAATGGGTTATAGCAACGCTTTAGAGACCAAAAAAAACACGAAGCTTTGTTTTTAGACCTAAAATGTAACACAACTTCAAATTATATATCCCACATTAATTTTTGTGTATAAGATTCATATATCAGGGCACTCAATAAGTCCGTAGGATGACATATAGATGGCGTTACTAGAATTTTATCCACATGATTTTTTTTCAGTACTAACCCAGCAACGATACCTTTATAAATTTGACAGCAATCTGACCATTGATTCGTGAGTTATAGCGTTTTGTGTGAAGCAACTTTTATTATTGAAAAAAATGGAAAAAAGCGAATTTCGAGTTTTGATAAAGCATTGCTTTTTGATGAAAAAAGAATAAAATAAAAAATAAAATACAGTGGAAACCAAACAATGGATTGATAAACATTATCCGAACTCTGCTCCATCGAGACAAATGGTAGAAAAGTGGTCGTCTCAGCTCAAATGATATAGAGCATAGTAATCGCCCAAATGAGACTGTTATTCCAGAAAGCAACAAATGAACGATCAGATATTAAAGATGCGAATATTCTCCAGATTTAGCCATCACTGGCCTTTTCCTGTTTTCAGATCTCAAGAGAATGCTTGCTGGAAAGAAATTTAATTCCCATGATGAAGTATTCGCTTAAACTGAGGCCTATTTTGACGAGAAAGAGAAATCGTAGTATAAAAATTGTATCGAAAAGTTGGAAAATCGCTATAATCATTGTATCGCCCCCGAAGACAACTGTGTTCAATAATAAAATCGAGTTTTGTTAAAATGTTGCTTTTTTTCTTACTTATCTTCTAGGCTTACTGAGTGATCTGTTATATGCTATTCCCATTTTTAGGAATACTGAGTGACCTGTTATGTGCTATTCCCTATTTTGGCTGATGCGTATAAATAACGAAGCTTTAATTGTTGCCTTTCACCACATATACAAAATTTAATATTTAGTAGGAATAAAAGGCGCAAACCCATTTATCCAATTCACCCAATTACTGGCTGATGATGTGTATTTTTTACGACTTTGTTTGCACCTAATTTAAAAACTTCTACTATTACTCTTCTTAAGATATAAAAAATCAATAGTTACTTTGTATGGGAGGTACCACGGCCACTTGTTCAAATCTGCCCATTTTTTACTGATGAGTTATAGTGACTATGAATCTAATTGAGCCAAATTTATAGACTTTTTTGTTACCACTTCGAAGACAGAAAAATAAATATTTACTTTGTATAGGCATGGCAACGCTAAATTAGAATATTTGAAATTTGTATAGCCTACAGTTCCTCCACACATACAGATACTGTAAAAATTTCAAGAAAATCGGTTCAGTCGTTTAGCTGTTTAAAGACTTCAAAGAAAAACAATCAAACAAACAAAACTAGCAAAACCCGGCGTGCTTCGCTACCGCCATCTTAGCCATTCAGATAGTCCATAATTAATATTTGCTTCGTATGGAGAGTACCACTCTCTCTGACCATTTCCGCCCTAGATTTGTTCGTTAAATTAGTTTCATAAGAAAGAAATTCCGTTCAAAGTTTTTCTATTGGTTTTTTTCGGAAGGGGTTGGGATAAAATTTTATCGCAGTCAGTAGAATAGGATACGAAAATTAATATTTGATTTATATGGGTGGTACTTCTCCCCCTAATTATATCTGCCCTACATTTATTTCAGTAAATTAAATTCATAGAAAGGTATTTGGACAAAATTGGAAGACTGTCGCTAAGGTGTTTTTCAAAATAAAATGTTATAGTTCTTTAGATATGCGATTATTAATATTTGATTCGTATGGGGTGTACCCCTACCCTAACCCTATCGAAAAAAATGCAGCTGATGTCTCCTTTCAGGTATACAGGATGATACAGTGAAAATTTCAAGAAAATCGGTTCAGTCGTTTAGCCGTCTATAGACTTCAAACACACATATATACATACATATATACATGCATACAAACAAACACACATTGATTTCTTTTAACTTCTAAATTACAATGCAATTACAAACTATATTATTATCATTAATATTGTAATGTAACAAAACAGTCTGTAGTGGGAGTCGATTCTTCGACCTCCGCGCTCATTTAGGAATTTTTTATCATAAGGGCTCAATCTACCCAATCTTTTTTACAGCCTTTGTAACTCAGTTCAAGACTAAGGCTTCGAGTAAAGCCAAATATTATCCTTTTCTAGGCATAACATTAAGTGCGAAAGCCTAAGTTGGTCCATTTGGCTATCGATGTCTAACCTAACGAAGAAGCAATTAAGTATAATCCTCTTGGTATTTTGCAGGTGAATCATATATTGCATACGATTGGTAGAATTTTGGACCTTATGTTTATAGAGGACTCAAGTTTTCTGTTTGGTATATATCGTTTCGATTTTAGTCGTACTGATTTTGGTCGTTTGAATATATAGATTTTGATTGGTCTTCTTTCTCCCTGCTTGATACATTATTCCAGCGTTTTGATAAATGTGTTCCATTTGTATACTATCATCCGGAGCGTACATGTCCTCCATGGAATTCAGGCAAGACTGAGGAATAACAAATCGCAGTTGTGCAGGAGATTTGCCTAATCGGGGTCTAGTATTGATTATAAAATCTGCTTGAGATCGCGCTCTGGTTATGGTAGGTATGACTTATTATTGACCTCATTTTATAGTTCTTAACCCGCTTTTTAGTGGCCTTGGTTTTTTGCATTTTATTTTAAATGCAATGATCCAAAAAAAAGAGTGTGACCGCTTTCAAAGCCTTACTGTTATGGTTGCTAACAATAATTCTTGATATTCACAGAAAAAAAAAAGACTTGATGTTGAAAAAGAATCTTGACAATCGAAATCATTTGTGTTCGAAAATCTTGGGTGAAAATTTCCGGTAGATTATGGGCGATGAAAAGTAAATCATGTACGAAGAAGATCATGGGCGATCATGGACACCAAGAAAATTAATGCAGTGAGTCTAGTGGTATTGAAAGGGAATTGTTCATTATGAGCTTCTACAACTTGATCAAACGGTTGGATCTGATCTCCACTGTCAACAATTAACTGTATTATAGCAAGCAAATCAATTAAAATGGCCAGAATTTAACAACAGAAAAGATGTTGTGTACCATCATGACAACGCGAGACTACACACATCCTTAATGACCCGGCAGAAACTGAGATAGCTTGCCTGGGAAGTTTTGATGCATCCATCTTATAGCCAGGCCCTTGCACCTTTAGATTATCATTTATTTCAATCTTTGCAGAACCCTCTTAATAGTGTAAATTTAAATTCTGTGCAGACCAGAAATCCTATATGTTCTGATAGATAATGACTTTACAACAAAAAAAGCGAAAAGTTATCGATCAAAACGGTACATATTTTGTTTAATGAAGCTCGTTTCAAATAAAAGCAAAAGGTATTTAATTTTTGGTGACTATTTTTCGGTCAATTTAAGCAATTTCATAACATAACCAATCAAAGCACAAAATGTAGAAATTGACACTAAGCCACACATTTCTAGTACCCTTTTTGTCGAGATGTGACGATTTATGATTTTATTATTTTAATTTTTCTTTTTCTTTTCTTGTAGCTGTTGTAACGTTGGAGAGTCAGAAGAAGAGTTTGGAAGAGCTTGTACAAATTTAAATTGCATAAGTTACCAGAATATTTGAGTAGCTCGATATGATCAAAGGTAAGTTTGTTACACTAAAATTAAAAATTCAACAAACATCAGCACGATATAACGCTCTGTAGAATATAAATATTTTTATAACCCAGCTGTTAGGCTTGGATCATTTTGGTCAATCATATTTTTCTTTTCGCTTTTACTACGGAACGGTTCATCATATCAACATAAAATGTTAGCTCAGAAACTTAGCTCAGTAACCCTTCTCACGTTGCTAGGGGCCTTTATGTTGTACGAGTATACCTATAAAATGTATTCCTTATAAGAACAATTTAAAGGCATACATTAATTCTAATGATTCATATATAAACACGGTGGAGGTGTTACATATCATCCAGCCATGTTTAAATCCCTTAAAAATTATTAATTTTGTAAGAAAATCTTTAATTTTGTTCTTGAATTCTATAACTTGGCATACTTCCCTTCCTACACCACTATTTCTGTCTCTATCATCATTGTCCTTTTGCCATGTTGAAGTTTGTATGTGTGTGCATATAAAAAATATACCTTTTGGCCAATTCATTGTTGCCAAGATCTTTTGTTGTTGGTTTATTAGTTGTTGCTGTGTTTTCGTTTTTAATTTTTAAAAATTAATTATGATTTGACTTTTAGAAAGTTTATAACCGTTAAAGCTTATTCTTCTTATGACTCCGGTATCCCTACTACCTCTGCACTGCATTATCTTATTTATTTTATTTTTTTGTAAATCGTGGTTTTTAATTTTCTTTTTATCTTTCACTCTGGTATTCTTTTAAATTATGGCGGTATTTTAAACCATTTTTGCCGTTTAAATTTTTTTAATGAAATTAAGTATTTTAAGCGGATCTATTTTTGTATTCATGTTGTTGTTGCTGTTGTTGCCAACTACTTCGGTGGCGGATTTTAAATTCCTAATAAAAAAAATTAAATTTCGTGCCAAAAATGTTAATTAGATTTACAGTTAATTCCATTTCGATTCAGTACAATTCCTATACAGCAGGGAAGTGTTTGTGATTCTTTTCTGTAGTTTTTCAATTTCTTGACTTGTCTTTCCCTTGTGGACAAAACGAATCAAATTTGTCGCTAAATACTTATTAATTGAATTTTATGGATTTTTTATTTACTGACTGACTTGTTGCCTTCAAGACATTTTAATTTCAAACAAATTTGCATAAATTTTATACAAAAAGTAGGCTAAAGATTTTCAGAAAAAAATTAAGGACATGATTACCATTTATATGAGTTTAACGCGCGTTTTTTTTTTTATAAACACTGTGAAAAATAGAAAAGAATAAGTTTTTTTTTCTGATGAACAAAGTGACGGCTCTCCAAAGCAGAAAATCACGTTTAACCCTTACCCGGGTAACTTCATACAAATCTCACAGCAAATACACATCTTTCAAAAAAATAAAAGTAAAAATAAAAATAAAAATAAAAATAAAAATAAAAATTGCAATTTAAAGTTACAAAATGGCTTATTAAAAAACTTAGCCGATAAAAACTGTATATTTAGGAGGACTTTCGGAGCAACTGAACAGAATTCAATTGTTTGCGATATATGCTGGTATTCACAAGTCGAATAGAGAGCATTTATCGGAGTTGTGGATACCGATTACTATGCCATAATACGATAATTAGGAAACTCGTTCATCACGTGTCAAATCCAATAAAACCGCAGCATTTAGTGATATTTGGGTTATGTTAAATGCTAATTTACGTCCAAGCTACGATCCCGGAAGTGCAAATTATAGATGAGCAGTTATACGAATATCTAAAACTACTGAATATTTTCTGAAATTTCTTTTTTATTTGAAAGTACAATCCTTCCGGTTAATAATGGAAAATAATTTCATTCAAATGGCTTTGTGTGCAGCTGTATTTCACCAATGGCTTCACGAATATTGTTCTTTAAAGCGTCAACTGTCTCTAGCTTGTTGGCGTAACACTTATCTCTGACGGCACCCCACAAATAATAGTCCAACAGTGACAAATCGTAGCTCCGAGGTGGCCAAACGACTAGTTGGAAAAAAAAAAAACAATAAGTTGGCGGACCCGATATATACTGGCAAAGCAAGAACAAAAAAGAACGTTAGAAGGAAGAATGGTTTTATATTTCGTTAGTTCCGAAAAAAATTCTAGAAGAAATATTATAACCGATAACTATTTTCTTACATTGCTTTTGTGCGTGAACTGTATAAAAATATAAAATTGTGGAATGTATATATCAGGAAAATAACTTGTAACAACTTCGAACTTAGCAAAAAGGAGACTTTATGTTCGTATGTACCCAAAAAGGTAAAAACCGTAAAAATCATGCCTACCATGCATTCTACCCCGTCTGTAGAAAACAGTTAGACGGCTAACTCAGAAATTATGAGCCACTATAATAAAACTTTAGGAGATGTCGACAAAATAGAGGAATTATTGAGCGAATATCTTTGCAAACGGTGACCGTTGTACTTATCTTTTACAAGTAGCATTGGCATCATACTTTACTTACATATGGGCATTTCCATGAAAAATGTAAAGTCACGCCAGATTTTTTTTTATCTACAAAGCAATATGGTGCTACTGAATTACTATAGTCAGCAGTGTTGCCACAGCTTTTAATTCTTTAACCAAATTTCAATAAAAAACACAGTCAAATTGGATGAAAAATAACCAAAATTTTTAAGCCTGACCGTTTAATGCACAATTTAATTATATTTCAATATTTTCAAACGTCAAGATAATGAGTGCCTAGAAAAAATGGTTGTCATTCCCAGTAGGATTAAATTTTACTTAAATCACAGGCGAATTCCCTAATTCTCTTTAGGGAAAATAAAGAGCTAAAGAATGACAGAACTACTTAAATTGACAAAGCCGTTGCTGAAAATTTGAGGCAATACCCTAAGCGAATTCATTGCCTTAGTGAGCAAGTGTTACATAGAAAAGTACTTCACTTTTACAAGCTAATTCTACTACAAAAAATTATAAAAATAGCAACCAAATAAAGTATGTTTAAGTATGTGTTTCTAATCAAGTGAAATTTGTAATTTTGTATCTAGATTTTCTACTTATTTTTTTTTTTTTTAATTTAGAAGAAAAAAACTTATTACTCCTGTCACTTGACGTAAAAATAATTTTTCTATTACTTTGAGAAAACGAAAAAACTAGACATCTACGAGTACACATCGAAGAAAAATATAACCAATTTTGGTTAGAAATAGTCAGTAAAAAAATAAGAATAATCGAGTCAAAGGCAAAAGAAATATGGCGTGACTTTACATTTTTCCTCGAAATGGCCTGGTTATGAGTATTACTACTATTGAAAGACTTCTCTAAATGCATTTGCCTTTCGGAGCCGGCGTTAAACTATAGATCCCTTTCAATGAGTTTAAAGAGTGGGATCGGGTGCTGCTCATTAACTGAGAGAAGTCCCCACGTTCCTTTATGGAATGTTATGGGAATTAATAATAATTACAACAAAAATATTTAAATTTTACGTATTGGGAGTATAATTTTATTCGGTCCGCTTTTTTAGCTCAATAAAGATAATGAATAACAAATTTAAAAAAGTAAAATTTATCAAAACACTGGTTACTTTTTTTCGTCAGCTCTGAGCCAATGTCTGAAAAATACTCGTCTTTTTAAGCGATGCACTTTGAAGCTGATTTTATATTTCTTCAAAAGAAGTGATTCGATGACATGCCAAAAGATATTGTATCCGTCGAAGCAGACAATATTCAGAAGGGTCAATAATTTCTAACAATTGTTTGGCAGCTTTGGCGAAGTGGAACCGAGCGTTGTCATGCAAAAGCAAAATTTTGCCTCTCTGTGTGTCTCTATATTACGGCCGTTTTCTTATAATGTTTAGGGTTTAAACGAAGTAATTACAGTCTGCTCCGATCACCGAGTTTTAATAGCTCAGACTACACAATGATGCCTTGATCGCACTAAGAGTGCAAAATTGCATTATAAATACTAAAAAAATGTAATAGTACTAAAAACAAAAAAATATTGCCGACTTGAACGAAATTCGGAAGCAGTTATAAAACCAAACAAAATCCAAAAAACCCTTTAAAAAACCAAATAAAACCCGGTGGTATGTGTTTTATTTAAAAAAACTCTGGTTTTTGCCAACCCTGCTATGAATCCGTCCAAGACATTTTGGTTAATGATTTGGGTTTCCGCCGTGCGGCAGCAAAGTTAGTGCCAAAAGACCTCAATTTCTTGCAAAAAAGAGATCGTGTTGAGGTCGTAAAATATTCGATGATTTGCTAGGCTAAATCCGATCTAAAATTCATCAATAGGTTCATTACTGGAAATGAGACGTGGATTTATGAGTACGACACGCAATCTAGACATCAGGCAAGTAAATGGCGCTCAACAAATGAGCCGAGGCCATTTTTAGTCAAAAAATAAGGCAACGGTGTAGTGAAACATGAATATTTGCCAGAAGGCCTGGCAGTAAACAAAGAGTATTATTTGGGCGTTATGAGCCGTTTGTATGAAGCAATTCGTCGACAGAGACCAAAAATGTGGGCACAACACTCGTTGATTTTGCACCATGATAACTCACCGTCGCACAGTGTCATCATTATTGTAAGTTTTTCTATGAAAAATTCAACGAATAAAATTCAACAGCCACCGAATTCACCTGATTTGGTTCCCTATGACTTTTTTTCTGCTCAATCAAGTTAAAAAGCCATTAGGGGGCACGCGTTTCAGCAGCCTAGAGGAGATAATGCAAAAATCGCAGGAAGCTTATGCTACGCCTATATGAATGTATTAATTATTTTTGAAGCTGTGAAAACTAATAAAATGCAAAAGTTAATAGCTTTCAAGAAGTTTCAAATATGACGTTTACCAACTTCTATAAAAAATCTAGTTTCAAATCGGAATAGGTAACCGGGTATCGTGTCGGTCACGTTAGAGTTAACCTCCATCCAAAGAAGACTTTTATATACATTTGATGAAATGGATCGAAAGAAATTGCACAGTCAAACAAGGATCTCTACAAAGCTCAACTACGTCTCCTGAAAGATTCTATTCGACTAAAAGGCCCCATATTTACGACAACGCCAGGCCACATGTTGTACACTTCAAAGCCACACTCCATGAACTTTAGATTGATGTTCTTTGGCATCCGCCGTTTTCTCCGGACCTTGCACTGACGAATTATCATCTTTTGCATTCGCTGTCGTACCATAAATTTTTCCTATTCAACACAATTTTTCTCTTAGTGTGCCTTAGTACCTCAAAGAAAAAAGAAAAAAATCCACAAAATTTTATAGCCAAGTCCAGCTTTTGTGGCCACAGGCAACAGCGTCTTATAAGAACATTAATTAATTTGTTTTACGAAATCATTTAATAGCAATGGAAATTCATTAAATTAATGTTTTTGTTTTTTGCTTTAATAGCCTTATAGGCATCAGGTTACATCATTTCACAACACAAACATTTAAAATAAAAATAAAAAAAATAAAGAAAATAAAGTAAGAAAAAGAACAGAAGAAAGAAAATTAAGAGGGAAAATAAGGGAAAAAGGAAATATTGGCTACAATAACGATTATAAAGATTTCAAAGGCGTGTATATGTGTGACTACCGATACCGAGATAAGGGTATACATCCACACACATGTGGTTACAAGCCCACCTTCACATATACATACATATGGGTATATGAGCATACATATTCTTACAAACAAGTGATGACAAAGTAAGATGCCTATCATTTTATACGCGGTTTACTTATCACTTGCGCAATACAACCACACTTACAAAGGTGAATGCATTGTGTATGTTTAGATGCATGTTTATGTGCGTGTATGTATTCTTGTATTTATTGTTTAAGGATAATACAACCTAAAGCCAAGTAGAATGACATTTAAAAAGCCTTTTGTATAATCATTTGAATACACTGAGAGATTACACATGTAAGAGTCGAAGCATTCCAAGTGTAAGGAAAGAGATTTTTTTCTTCCTTTTTCTCCTTATTTCTTTTTTGAGCATAAAAGAGTATGATGATGAAGACGGTACTGGTGTCAATGGTATTGGCGACAATAATGACAATCATTGTAATAGTGATGGTGAATAGCGATTATAATGAAGTTGTCAATGCATGTCATCAAACAAATGGGTTGTTGTCAGTGTGAGGCATACAAATGTGTGGTTTTATTATTAACGTCCAAAGAATCAATAAGGAGGAAGGACTTTTTCTTGTGGAAAAAGAATTGATAACAATTTTTTAAGGCTTATGTGCTATATTGTAAAGTTGTAACATTATCAGCAATTTAATCCTTAACAATTTGACAATGTCAACTCTTTCTTAAGAAGATTTTTCTTTCAAAAAATAACCGTTTTTTTAATATTTAAAATAATTTTTATATTTCGTTTTATTTTATTTTCTTGGATTTATACTTATGATTAAAGAAAATATTTTCTTTAATATCTTAATACCATTAGGTTGGAGAAAAAGTAGCGTTTTTTTTTAACAAAAATCGATACTTATAATAATAAATTAATCAATTATTTATTATTTATTTATTCGCCCTTATTATTTACATCATCCTTCCACCTCTCGATCTTTTTTTTCGTCATCGTTCGTTCAAAAATTGCTCGGAGTGGTATCGAAGAATATGTTAAGTCTCTCCATAATTTAAGATAACTCCCCTTATATGGATCGGCAGTGAGCAAGAAAAATAGTAATCCGTAGTTGCAAGATCCAGACCCTACAGCGGATGCTGAAGGACCTCCTATTCGAGCTCCTGGATTGTGGCTTTGACAGGTTTTACAACATAGGGCCGATCATTGTCGTAAAAGTGTATGGCTTGGCCTTGTTGTTGGGATTTTCTCAGTCGAGAAGCTTCTTTAACCTAGTGTAGCTGAGCTATGTAGAGCTCCTAGTTGACCGTGGCACCTTTTTCGAATATTCCCATCTCCAAACATGAAAATTTTATACCACCAAACGCAGATTATTGTTTTCTTTGGATGAAAACCAGGCTTGCCTCTCGGCTTTCCCGTTTCTTCTGGAACAATCCACAACTTTCATTGTTTTATATTGTTGCGTTTATTACATCGCTAAAATAAACAAAAGCTGCAAGAACAACTATACGTGCTGTTTACAAATAACCAAATCTACAACAACAACCATTAGCAGAGATAAAGTAATTAAATATAAAACGGCAACAACAATAATTAAGCAGCAAAGAAAACAAGTAACAGACAACAAACAAGCAACAACAAATACTAAGAGCTGAAAGAGGTAGATGTTTACATACGCATGGATACAAAAAAACTAAAAAGAAATTAAAAGAAAAAAATGGAATCTACCTGAAATATCGAGCGGTTCGAGACCTTTCGATGTGTTGTTTACTCAGCCATATAAAAAGCACATCAATGCGAACAGCAATCAGTTTAAGTAAAGTTAACTCAGTGAATGTATTATTGGTGTGAAGAGAGTAAAGAGTAAACTCATGAAGCTAGTAGTGAAGTAAAAAAAGCAGTTTAGTCGGAGCTAACTCAGTAAAGAGAGCTAAGTGTGGATAACCTCTGGTTGAAAAGGTTGTGATCGAACCTAAGTTATAACCACGATCGGGGTGGAAGATCTTTAGCAAGAATGATCTGTCGAGTAATTGTTGTTGTTTACAAAGTTGCAAACAGACAGAGTAATTAAGAATAAAAATTGTTATTGCCTGTAAAAAGATTACAAGCATTGGTGCACATAACTGTGAATTGAATAAAGGATTTTTAATTAAAACCAAATACAAAATTTATTTTATTTTAACTACAATCTATGTATAGGCCCCTATTCTCATTTATCGTTATGACATTGTATAAAAAGGCCTCGATGTTGCTCACTGGTGTGCGAAATGTTGGAAAGTAGTTTGAAGGTGATTTTCTGTGTTGTTTGTTGTTAAGCTCCATCTGAGGCATCCAGGCTCTT
Source organism: Wohlfahrtia magnifica (assembly GCA_023159175.1). NCBI lineage: Eukaryota > Metazoa > Arthropoda > Insecta > Diptera > Sarcophagidae > Wohlfahrtia > Wohlfahrtia magnifica. The sequence goes on along the minus strand of JAKWBJ010000019.1, from coordinate 882,501 downwards.
AATTTTTAGGCAAATCACATTGAGAGAAGATAAATGAGTACCGTTCTATGATAGCAATTCATTTTTGAGGCTAATTCACACTTATTTGCCCGATCTTTCAATGGGGACGACTTCTATATGCTAAACTTTATTTATTTTATTGTTACGTTTTAACCTTTTTAAAAAGCTTAAGGTCTTTTAAATTGCGTTAAACAAAATAAATGAAGCAAATTTGTGTTTATACAGCCTTTATTTATTTCTATACAGTGTCCAATTTATTTAACTTCCACTTAATACACAAATTTACTCAACACTTTAACTAATACCTTAGCACGACTTTACTTTTTGACTGTTAAATTATAACTGACTGACTAGGCAGAATGTAGCGCCATTTTATAATAAATTGAAGTTAGTTTCGAATGTTTTAGTATATTCCACAACCTATTGGGTATACAAGTTAATAATGTCGATTTTTTTGCTTGAAAAATGCATTTGTTATAATAACAAAATGAATCGATTAATATATTATTCAAAGTATTGTTCATCGCTAGCCATTACTATTTCCCATTTTTCTGCTAGCATAAGGATTCCGCGTCAAAAGAACTGCTCCCGGTTTGAGGAAAAGAATGAATCAAGCTAATTTCTGATACCCTGTTCTGAAGTGAAATCTATTTCAGTAAGCGCGTTCTGTATCGATCAAAACAAATGGTAGTCAGAATGGGCAAGGTTTTGGCTATAAGTCGGGTGAGCCAAAACTTCCCATCCATTGTTTTCCATTGTCTTTTGTTGACCGGTTTCGCAACATGTGGCCAAGCGTTGTCATTATGAAAAGGTGTGGCATCGTGTCTGGTCGAATATTCTGATCGCTTTTCGTTGATTGCTCTCTACAAATGAATCGGTTTTGTTCAGTACAAGTCACCTGTGATCGTCTGACCTGACTTTAACAGCTCATAATACAAAATACCTTTCTGATCCCACCAAATACAGAGTGGCGCCGTGGATATTCATCTTCGGCGTTGATTTAACTGATTGGCTGGGCTTTATATATGACTTTTTGCGCTCAGAGTTATCGTAATGCATCAATTTATACTATGCAAAAATTACTTAGTTTTGTAGCGTTCAATCTTCATTTCCGACATGCAAAATCGCCTTTCAACGTCTCCTTGCTTTAGTTCATATTGGATCCAGTTTTGAATGAAACTCAATGCTCTTAAACGTGGGGAAATGACTGGTTTTGTGACTCCCAATGATAATGCAAATGCTTCTTGCGCTTGACAACAATCTTCGTCGAGATATGCTTCCAATTCCTCATCTTCAAACTTTTTCGGCTGACCAGGCCTCTCTTTGTCTTCTGTGTCGAAATCACCACTTTTGAATCGCGCAAACCATCATTCATAAATTTTTTGAGTTTGTGTATGTTGACTGTAAGCTTCTACCACCAATCGATAGCTATCAGCAGCCGTTTTTTTAAATGAAAGAAGGATTTAGGCACAAAATTCAACATTATTTTAGCGATTGAAAAAATGTGTGTTAACGCTTTGACGTCTGTCGAATACTGAATTATAATGAGAAATGTTTTTAAATTAATTGAGGTTTCGATTGCTTAATAATAAAAAAAGGCTTCAACTTCTCTCCAGACAATTCCATCTAAAAAAAAAATAAAGAAAAAAGCCTCCCTGACTCTTCTATACCACTGGCGATGATGACAAACATTAGACGAATATTCGGGAAAAAGACGCCACCTACTGGGAAAAAATTACAACGCTAAAGTAAAGATCACCACCAATTAGCAAGGATCTTCACCACTGCACAAAAAAAATCATATGGAGGAAGCTACAGCAGATTAATCATCTACTTAGATTGAACTATTAAATTGATTAAAGAAACTGACACAAAGCAAGAGATGCTTTGTGGAAAGCCAATATGTTCCATAGAGAAAAAAAAATAAAAATTATAGAGGAATTAGTGAATTTTACAATGAACACAGTTTTGGTTACATGTCTACATACACAACACAACCATGTCAGCTGGCTGTTGCACCTTTGCTTGTTTTTTTTAGTTGTCAAATCTCTGATGCAAAACGTTATCCATTTTTCGGTTCGAAAAGTAAAATTAAATAAAACACACATAAAGCTATAATTTCGATGAAACTTTTATTTCATTATAGTGCTTATAACCGCTTATGGATTGGTTGCAGCAGAGGATATTTATTTTATTTTTTTGGGCGGTATCTCGGGGATAACTTAACGAACGTTGGTTTTCAAATGCTTCAACGAAAGGATATTATCCGCGTAGAAATAGTCTTTGACGTAGAGCCACAAAAAGTCTAGTGGTGATCTTGGTGTCAAACTGACGTCGCCAAATCGAGAAATTACGGAAAATCTCTCCTGATAAAGCCAAAAATGATTAAGTTCTGTGGTTGACATTGTTAAAACCATATATCTTTCAGTTCATAATTTTCAACTGATGGCTAACACAGTCGGTTATCATATGACCATATCTCTCTGAATTAATAGGAACAACCAATTTAATTTCCAATTTAATTTTAAAAAATATGGTCCACTGACACCTCCAGAACATAATGCATACCAAACAGCTGTTTTTTTTCGAATGCGATGGCTTTTCTGCAAACACTTCTGGGTTTTTCGAGCCTCATATTTACGCTTGCCAGATGGTCTTGCTACCGCTTGATATACAAGAATTTTTACAGACTTTGTTTTAAAGTCTTTCTTATACAAAAATTTACAGAATTTAAATTTACACCATCAAAGGAGTTCTGTAAAGATCAAGACAAATGATAATATGAAGGTGCAAGATCCGAACTGTATGATAGATGCATCTTCAAAACTTCAAAGCCAAGATCTCTCAGTTTCTGACAGGTCGTCAATGATGTGTGCAGTCTGGCGTTATCATGATGGTAGACAACACCTTTTCTGATAAACAATTCTGGCCAATTTAATTGAATTACTTGCGTAAGTCTAGTTACATAATTGTTGGCAGTAAAGATCAGATCCTATCGTTTGATCAGGTTGTAGAAGCCTACAACAAAAGATTTATTGGTATAAATCCTGGCTTTGCCACCATCTGCGAAGCTTCACCTTGCTTAGCTCATGTTTTTTTCGCACATTATTGTCGAATGAGATTCACTTTTCATCGCTCGAAGTTATTAGGGCCGATCAAGTGATAGTGTTGCATAGTACAATTAATATCACCAGAGATGTTACATTTAGAAACCATCTATCGACAATTTAAAACCGAAGGTGTTTTAACCACCGAATGAGAAATGAGCTTCATAGCGGAAGAAAATTTCGTTGGAAAGTTCGGCCACGTTTGGTGTACGTTTTAACTATTTTTACGCATTCTTCGGTTGTTAAGCGATTCATAATTCAGATGACAGATATTCAACATCTGGCAAATCGGCGGTTTTAAAAGCACTAAATGGTTAACCCGATATAACCGATTTATGTAGCTAAACATTTTCTTGAAATGGTCAGCGATTGAATTTTTTCCTTATTTCTCTGGGAGCATTTGGCTTCCACAAATCACATTTGCTATGTCAAAGTTACTTTGTTATCATTTTATAGTTTTATCTTCCTGTTAAGTAGCAGGTCTTTTTCTTTTGTTGAGACCAACACCCAGGGGATAACCTCTACCCATGTAATGGGTTTTGCTGGTACTAGCAAAATAGTCTGTAGAAAGAAGGATGGAGAAAATAGTCTTTATGGACATTAGAGTTGAATTTACTAATGTTGTAAGTGACAGTGACAGTTGTAAGTTGTAAGTGACTAAAGAACTAATTCTCCTTTAATACGTTGTGCGATTCACTTCACTTCACAATTAACTACAAAGGCATGCGCTCTGCGAGAATGCCAGATTCTATCAAACGCCTTGGAAATATCCAGAGCCACAAATCATACTGATGATCGCTTAGCAAATGGCTGGACTCAAAATACCGCACAAAGTGTGGTTAACCATACTCTCCATAATTTTAGAGACTGCGGAGCAAACTGTTATTAAGCGTTAGTTCTCAGGGATACTAGCCTCACCCATGTTAGGGATTGACATTCAATTAGTAACCTTCCAGCAAAACCGAAGAATATCGGCGCTATATGACTCGAAGGGCATTGCTTCTGGTCCAGTGCTGGAACGCTATCCGGCCTAGATGATTTGTTAACGTTGAGATTTGCTAAGAATAACGCCTTCAATATGTTTAGTGTAGTGGTGAGGAAACTTACTAGTTACGGTGTAATAGATTCCTATCTTTTTTCTTCTTTTTTTCTCAAGAGGTGACTTTGCCTATCCTTCTTATAATGCGTTGTAGTGGATATTGATCGTTTTCTTTACAGGTACCAGGGGACTTCTAAAGATGATCAAAGCTTTCTAATTATTTAAAATCGTATGAAGGATAGGATAAAAATTCATCAAATTAGTAAGCGATTGATTGCATATGTCACTTAAGTTTGAACACTACTTCTTTAAGTAAATTTAAAATTAGCAGTTTTTCCTTATACTGACATCACCAACATTTTTTTTAGTGCCCTTAGATTGTCACAAAATCAAAAATATTTTGTCATATTCTAACCAAACTAGGCACTCATCCATTTATATATATATTGAGATTTAGGAATTTGTCACAAAATATCATGTGCTTTGCTTAATCTTATTTTTTGTTTGGCTTTTGCACGCTATATCAATGTCATTGATGTGGTTACAAGGGTGTTTCACAAGGATAAAATGCTTGTCACTTTTACAATCACTGCTTAAGTGCAACTCTTTTTAGAGGCAAACGTGTGAAATGTAAGCAATTGCTGGTTTATTGGTTAACCCATGTCTCTATACTCGTATGTATGATGAACACTTTACCGCTAAACTGTTTGGATTTTGGTATGTGTTTGTGGGATTTTAGTTTTTTTTTTTTGTTTTTTTGTTTTTGTTTTTTTGGTAAGAAAAAAAGTCAAAAGAATTTATTTTTTTCCCCAGTTTATGGTTATTTAACACTTTTATTACGATGTTGTCTGTTGTCTGTTGTCTGTTTTTTTTACTCATACTCTGGTCATACATACTCATCACTGACGCTCGTAATCATCATCATCATCATCATCATCATCTTCATCAATGTGTCATCAAACATGTCTTATGCTTGTGATTTGATTACATTTTTCAGTTTTCATCTGTTTCATTATATTGTTGCATTTTCGGACATTGAAAGATTTCATAGTCAATGATTTATGAGAGAATATTAAATTCTTTCAACAAAAAAATATACTCATACACTTAAAGAAAACTCCCACACCGTTTGAAGTTAATTTTAAAGAGTAAAGATGAGGTCGAATAATGAAAGTGTTTTACTATATAAGATTTATTCAATACGCTTATGTGTATTTGTTATTCTCGGTATATTTCTCTCAGTATATTTCTTCATGAAATATGTTTCCATGTTTCCATGTCATTCTTCTTGAGGGTTTGTGACTATGACTTGTATGTGTGTGTCTGTGTATGTGTGTGTGAGTGAGCCAATTAAATGTTTAAAATTGGCTAAAAGTATCAATTAAACACAACCTCAATTACAAAGAGTATGTGTGCATGTGTTTGCGCTCATAAACTGGTAAGAGAGAGTGTTTTACAAGCACCACATCTACTCTTTTAAATGACCCATTGCTCTTCAGTATAGCAGTCTATATATGTCAATGTGCATGTTTATCCTTGATGGTATGCGTGTGTGCTTATGTGTGAGCATTTGTGTGTCATAAAATTGTAAGATGAGATTTTTGAAAGCATTTGATATATTGAACTACTTAATTGGCTTTTCTTATGATTTAAGGAATTGATGTTTTTCAATGCATCTCCACTTTTACTTCTTTTTTTAAATTTTTTTCTGTGTGTTGCAGCTCTTCTTCGTATGTTATTAATTGGAATTTATTATGTGGTAAAATGGAAATGGTCTGGCTAAATACGAATAATTATCGGAGATAGTAGGGTGGTTCTAAAGAAGAATAATCCATTTTTTATAATAAAGAAAATACAATTTCGAGAAACATATTAGTTTTGTTCAAAAAAGAGTCTGTTTTTCAATTTCAAGCTGTTGATTTAGTATCTTCATGAAGTTCTTTTCAAAATTATGTCATCTCTTAGGTTGAAGTTCTTTTCTTAAATCTTAAAGCACATTTGACTCGCTCTTTTAGTTATAATCAGGGTTGCCATAACCCCGGGTTTTTAAATAAAACCCAGCCCACCGGGTTTTATTGGGTTTTTGATGTTTTTTTTTTGTTTTTTTGGGTTTTATAACAGCTTCTTAATTTCGTTCAATTAGACAATAATTTTTCTGTTTTTTTGGTAAAATTATAATGCAATTTTGTACTCCTGGTCAGATCGAAGCGGCGTTGTGTACAATGGGCTGCTAAAGCAGATTGCACTTACTTCATTTAAGACGTGCCTTATGACAAAAAGGGCCGAAATACAAAGACAGACATGATTAAGTCATGTTAACGATCGCAAAAGATGCCTAACGATTTTCAAAAATGGCCAGATGCCGCGCCCGCCGTATTCTTCAAACATTGGTCTTCATGACTGTTGAATGTTTTGACGAATACAATATCTTCTATCATGTCGCCGAAACATTTTTTTTCCCGAAATATAAAATCGGCTTCAAGCATGGATCGCCTCAAAAGACGAGAAGTTTTTCTGAAACGTGATTCGGAAATTGGCTCAGAGGTGGGGAAAATATGTAAGCAGTGATGTCATATATTTCTATTTTGATATCTTTCTTAATTCATTGTTACTTTTTTGAGCTAAAAGAAAGGACCGAAATTGTTTTTACTCCCAATACATAAATTATACTTATTTTTGTTGTAAATAAATTGCGAAGTACTTTAAATAAAAACCCAAACGGGTTTTTTTTAAATATAATGCCCAATTAAACCCATCCGGGTTTTATTGGGTTACCCAGTGAGCTGCTAACCCTGGTTATAATGTTTTTTTTTTTTTTTTTTTTTGTAAATATTCAAAATCTCAGTTATAACGAGGGTCTTCGTAGATTTGAACGACATGGCATGAATCTAAATCGCTTGAATTAGTTGCTAGGGCATGATTGAGTTGTTAAAAACAAAAAATTTAAAACCAAACAATGATAAGTAAACATATGCTTTATCGTAATGCCAGAGTGCAATGATTTTTTAGGTAATTTTTTGTAATACTTGCTATTGAGGTAAAATCGAAACGTAAAATTAAAAATTTGCTTAAAACTAAAGTGGTCTTTTCGGATAATCTAGTTGGGTCTTTTTTACAATTGCTTTTGGACGTTGTATATGATTGTGTCCCTTATGACCAGTAGAAAAATCATCATTGGTCTTATTTAGCTTTTACAATTTCGTTCATTTCAACAAAATTTTAACATACAATGTAAAGTATTCGAAACCGAACCGGGTGATAAAAGATCATTATCAAACGAAAAACTTTAAACTTTTGTATCGTTTATTTATTTATTTATTTTTTCATTAAAATTACACGAAATACTATTTATTTTCACGTTTAAAGCATACAAGAACTTTTGAGTAATGCTTGTTGCAAGTACTTTTGCTAAAAATACTGCAAAGCATTTTGCTTATCTCTTGTGGACATATGTGATGAACTGGGCCGATTAGAGAAGCCTTCATCGCCTTCCTATATTTATAGGAAATTTTGTTCCTAAACATTTGCTGGTACTTCCCTCAAAATCGGTCAAGTCATTTTCAAGTTATGACAAGTTTTCAAGTCTTGACATAACTACCATATTTTGAGCGAAAAAATTGCCACGCCCATAAAAAAATTGAGCCCCATGGAAAAAAGCTTAAAATGGATTTGAATTCAGCGCATCAAACTCATTATACTCCAATAGTTTTATTTAAAGGAGTTTTTTCTGGAGACCAGTGTAATCATAAATATTTCGAAGGTTAGAACACACATTTATGAATATAAGGACACATTCTTAGCTATCACTTTGTGTTTCATCAGTATCTTCACCACAGCTTACGTTGAAATCCACCACAGATGATGATAGATTAGACGTTCTGCTTCTTTAGGCCCAACCATTTGTTTTGCCTTGAGAGTCTTAGAAGATGCCGTGACCACCGATTCTGAATTTATTCAAAAAAAAGTTAAGGATATCTTCTAAGTTATTACTTTTTTAAACATTTTATTAATAGAGTTTTGCGCTTCTTCAGACAAAGATTCAACAGGTAATTTTGAATTTTGAACTACTCTTCCCAACTGTGAATCAACAATTTGTGTATCGTTGTATATGTATGTACGTATGTATTTTTTATTAGATCGACATATATCCTGGATATTTTTGCTGAAATTTGGTACTGCATAAAAAATAGTCTGGAATTACATTCATCATTGTAATTACCACCACCAGTCTTTAGCTGATCTACACTATATGTAGTCTAAAAGTTGTTTATAATTTTTTTAATTCCTTTTCAATTATCTTCTACCAATTGCTTGAGAAATACACAGATATCCGTCAAGGCAAAGGTCTCTTTCTCTTCAAATTAAATTCAATATTTGATAATATTCGAATAAATTATAAACTTATAAGTTCATGAGTATACTAAAAATCGATTTTTATACCCATATCTCAAGATTTTAAAGGTATTTCGATAGCACCTAGCAGAAAAATAGCTTCACATCCCAGGTGTTTATTTGTCGCACCCTGTTATTTACTTGCATAAAACAAAACAGAACAAAAATTCTAATAAAATATGTCTGAAAAAAAAATGAGCTCTGATGAGCAGCGTTGGGCAAAACGAAATCACTTTAGCTGGAAACTACACATTTTGGACTAAATAACCCATACAAAAATATGCCTGCGAACCCTTGCCGGAATACATTGCAAGCCTTAAAAAAAGGAAATGTTGATTTCTTTGATAAAAAAAAATATTCGATTTTTTGAAATTGGTTCTACAGCCGTCGAATTATTTGGATTCATTTAGTTTAAATTCGCATTAGTATAACAGCGTTGGCAACCCACTGGGTAACCAAATTAAACACAGCCGGGTTTTATATTTTATATTTTTTAGCTACGAAAACCTTTAGATAAATAACCCCACTAGGTAACCCAATTAATCCCACCCGGGTTTTTTAAAAATATAAAATATAAAACCCGGTTGGGCTTAATTGGTTTTTTTTTTAAAGGTTTTTGTAGTTAATTTAGAACAAAAAATTATAATTGAATTCGGTCCGTTTTTTGGCCCAAAGACGTTAATGAATTTACAAATTTATCAAAATAAAAATTTAACAAATCACTGCCTACTTTTTCTTCCCCGCCTCTAAGCTGATGTCTGAAATCTGTTTTAGAAAAATTTCTTGTCTTCTAAGGCCATCGAACTTAGAAAACGATTTTATATTTCTTCAAAAGAAGTGATTCGGTGACATGTCAAAAGATTTTGTATCCGTTTCAACAATCAATAGCAAGGTTGGCAAAAACCCGGGCTTTTAAAAAAAAAAACCCAACCCATCGGGTTTTGTTATGTTTTTCGATCGGTTTTTTGATATGTTTTTTGAGTTTTATTGGGTTTTATAACTGCTCCCAAATTTCGTTCATTTCGACAATATTTTTATGTTTGTTAGTACAATCAAGTTGTTTTAGTATTAATAATGCAATTATGCGCTATTCGTGGGAATAAGGCGGCATTATGTACTATGAGCTGCTAAAACTCAGTAATCGGAGCAGACTGCAAGTACTTCGTTTGAACTGTACATTATGAGAAAAACGGTCGGAATATAAAGACAGCACTACAACAGTCGCCATCGCTGATTAATAGTTAGACGGAGTAATGTTTGGGCAATACAGCGGGTGCGATATTTGATCGTTTCAAACAATTGTTTGGCAACTTTTGTGAGGCGAGGCCGAGCGTTGTCATTCAAAAAAATAACTAATTGTGCCTGTCTTTATATTCCGACAGTTTTTCTCATAAATCACGGTTCAAACTGAGTAATTGCTGTCTGCTCCGATCAGCGAGTTTTAGCAGCTCATAGTACACAATGCAGTCTTGATCACACCAAGAGTGCAAAATTGCATTATTAATACTAAAATATCATAATCTTTTTCGATCCCTGTCGAACCATATGAACCGTAAGAAAACCTCATGCCGCAAAAATCGTCAAATCCGTACCCTAAGAGTTCGAATGGGAGCCCTTCAGTATCCGCTATCATTTTCGCTGCCTGTCGAACCCTTTGAGAGCAGTTAATAGGAAGAAATATTTGATTAAGAAATATTTGATTAATTTATTGTTATAACTGGTGATAATTGCTTGAATAAAAAAAGTCTTTTTTAAAAACAATACCAACTTACCCCAACTAAATACATTGAAAAATAATTTCAAAAGCCTTGGTCGTATTAAACTGCAATTGGTTTTAACTTTACTTAGTTACTCAGTTATGTGGCACTAAAGCTGTCTGTCGGTTTTGGCCGAGCCAAAAAAAGCAACGCCGGTCTATCCTGTGCCGTCAGCCGAAGATTTGGTTGTCCTATTCTCCGCTTTCCGCCTTGGGGTACCGTATCAAAGGCCTGCCTTGTATGAGTTTCTTCATCGATACGAGAGATGTGGCTAAGCCAGTTCATCCGCTGTATCTTAATGCGTTTTAGTGTATTCACGTTCCTGTACAGCTCGTTGTTTCAAAGCATGCGGTACTCATCTCCTAATCGTAGAGAGCCGAACATCTTACGAAATATTTTTCTCTCGAACGCTCCTAAAACATTTTCGTTGTTATTCGACAGTGTCCGTGCTTCTACGCCATATAGCAGGATAGGTTAGTCGGGAGAGTACTCTGCTCCTCAATTGTCTACTGAATCCAAAGTAGCAAGAGTGATTCACCGTTTTATGTCAGGACTGCCGTCGTTCACGGTGTTAATGCTGGTATCAAGATAGACAAAGCCCTACACTACTTCAAAGCTGTGGTCGCCAGAAGTGACGTTGTGTCGAAGACGTGAGCACTTTTTACTTGTTGACAAAAGATACTTAGTACTTCATTCACCAGAAGATACGGCCCTGGTATTAAGGCCGACAATGTCGATGTCGTCGGCGTATGCCAGCAGCATTATGCTCTTGTAGAAATTGGTGTCCGGTGGCACGAATAATTTTCTCTAGTAAAAGGTTGAAGAAGTCTCACGACAAGAAACTCGTCTTTTTAAAACACGTTTAGTACCAAACGATTCGGACAGGCTCTTCTCAATTCTGATAGAACTTTCAGTGGCGCTCAACGTCATACTGCATAGCCGTATAAGCTTAGCCGGGATATCAAATTCAGACCTGGTGGTGTAGAGGTAATTCCTATCTGTACTGTCGAAGATGGCTTTAACGTAGACGAATGGGTGGTGTGTGTCGATATTCCTCTCATGGCTCTTCTCAAGTCTATGTTAGATTTACCAGGCCTTAAACCTCAGCTTGTATGCAATATTAATCAGGCTAATCCCTCGATAGTGACCCAGTTTTAACCTAGTTTTGCGCTGCTTTAACAAACTGTTATTAAATCTTAATTTCCATTAGAATTTCATTTTCATTTTGCTTCTTTAAAGGCAATTAACCAAAATTTTAATTTCTTTTAAATGTTGACACGCAGCTTAATAAACGTATAAATAATTGCAAAATATTTACTTACCGACTGTAGACAAAACAACTCGTTTTAAAAGTGCAGACAATGTGGCGTCAAATCCTGCCATTTACCAAGAATTGTTTTCCTTATTTTTCTCTACCGCTTTAATTACATCTTCGTGGTTAATTTTCAAGAAACCTTAGAGGAAAAGAAAATAAAACAGAAAATGTCATTAACACACACATTGTTTATTTAAAAGCAGCAACAACAATAAAAATCATTAAATAATGACGTTGGTAATACCTGACTACGATACAGTCAGTCGGTACCTGAAGGTAATTTAAGAAACTGCACTACGCCAGCCAACCTGCAAGGTCTTTAAGAAAGTCAGCTATTGGCTAATATTTGGGGTAGGAAGAGAGTATCTTTATTTAGAAGAAGACAATATCCTTTCGTATTAATCATAACAACAACAACAACATTTAATGTTAAAAAAGACTATAAGAGAAACTGTTGCAAGCTTCTTTAATGTTCATATTCCGGGGCCCATTTAAAAACCATCATATCTAATTGGTAGCGATCCACGTGACTGTGGATAGAAAATGAAATGTGGCGGGCAATTAAAATGAACTAAAATTGCTAAAAATTATTATTATTATTATTATTGTTGTTGCTGTTGTTTCTATAGTTGTTGTTGTTTTCTGTTGCACGGCGGAATTGCTGGGTTACTTTACTTAGAATATAGTTTTTCTTGGACAAGCCAAAAACAAAAGAATAAAATTAATTGTGTACAATAAACAAGTGGCTACAACTACTTTGTTGTTGTTGGTGTAAAATTTTGGTGCTCATGCAATAGTAGAGTGTGGTAGTATGTTAGGAGGGAGAAAAATCTATGGAAATACGTCGATTAAATTCACTATAGTGATAAGAGATTACACATAATCATGTCAAACTCAGCAATGTTAAGTTCAATTGAGTCAAGTAGACATCACATCCTACAATACGTTTTCCAGTTTAGAACTGCTGGAATAGACCTGGTTGACAATTTACACGAAACTTAACTTTTTTAAGCACTTAACTGTATAAATTTAGTTAAAATCGGCAAACGCTAATAAATCGTTTGTTATCTCGTATCACTGAGTTTAGTCAAGCAACCATATAGGAGGCATTACAAATCAAGAAGACCTAACCTTCATGCGCATACATAATCACTCGATACACACCCACCACGCGGAGTAACGCGTTAGTTCTTATCCATTTTCCAGATCTAAGCATAACTTCGAATACGCTATGAGCGCTTAAATTCTCTCCTAAGTAGGTCTCTAAGCTGTAAAAAAATAGTAACAGATCAGCTTTCAGTACACGACTGGGCCAAAATCTTCTGTTTATTTTCCACAAACACTTGTGTTTTGACGATATGTTACCTTCCTAGTTCCACATCTGTAAAGAAGAATCGACTTCACACCGGTATTGAAGATATTAGTTTTAAGCCCTTTAGATATCTCTGAAGAATTCCAGACTTTGCTCAAAGTGGCACTTGAACTTAGTGCGCGGTTTATCGCATTCATTACCCCTCATTAGTCCCGCCATCTTTACTTATGATGCTGTCAAAAAAAAAATAATATAAAAAAAAATAATAATAAAAAAATCACCAGTGATTACCAAATTCGTCTAGTTAAGTATCTAAACTCCACATCGAAATAGCGTTCCACGCCGCAATTTGGCTATAAACCACAGCCACAATGTTGCACCCACGGGGGCCTCACCATAGTTAGGCAGGAACCCAAGACCCTGTGGCTCCTGACTCTCGTAGTATCAGTTAATCCTATAGTCAGGCATAAATGCTAATACCAGGGTAAGTCCCACATGACTTCAGGCTAGAGTCCAATAAAGCAACTATACAATCGATACACACAAACCGCCATACAAATGACCCATTGATACAATTAGACAGGCACACCACAGGTCAGAACCAACAGAGTGCTTAAGATATGCAGATGATGTCATCAGAGAACCCATTATTTCCCTATTAAAGACACTACGATCGAACTCGCCGAGACGTTCTATACTTCTGTCCGTCCACAATGGCCCACTAACATCCACCACATCCCCCGTTACGTTAACTCCCATCGCCACTCTTGTACAAAAATGCACCAAGCGAACCATGTATCGTCAGTAAAAGTCCCAGGCTCAAGCCGAAGCCAAAGTCAGGTCGCTTACGTATAAGCCTATCGTCAGGCACGAACCCATGTCACCCTGTCTTGTCACTGTTCATCGAAAGTGACTGCCACTTCTCGACAAGAATCCCATCAAGAACCGACGAACGACTCCTATCACCGCCAGATCAGAACAGAAAACCAATCAGTATTAAGAAGCTTTAGCCTTTAATTCAGGAGGTGCTACATTTATCAACACCTGCAGGGCATCAGTCGATACCATCCTTCAAAGCAGCACACACGCCAGCAAGCCGACTGTTTACACCACACTGATGCACAATATGTTGCACAGGCAATAAATAGAACACCGTATATAGCACGACTGCTAAGGCCACAACCGCCAAAAATAGTGAGTTCGGGTCTATCGTGGCTATTCTAAGTTACGCCGACCCTCATGCCTTTCAGCCTTTCAAGTTTCTGCCGTATGCCGTCTAGAACATGAGATATTAAGCATATAACGTCTGCACATCCAAAGTAAGCCATGCAGGTTCAGGTGCTACTGAATTCCATTAAGAACCGAGATGTTTGTTTGCTGAAGAATGGATATAGGGGATAGAGTACAGCCTTATCTGGCGCATACTTTGACATCAAAGGGCCTATTTTCCTGGCCTTTTTGGGTCGCTTCGGTACAGTTCTTTTAAGAATGTCGGGATTAACAATATTCTCCAAAGCTGACCATATTGCTTTACTTTTGATAGTATCGAATGCTCTTTCGACATCTATGAAAGCTAGCAAGAGTTTGAAGTTGTACTCTACAGTTCGTTCGATTATTAGTCGTTCTAAGTATCAATGAAATTTCAGATGTAAAGACCAAAGGCCTTTAGACGAGCACTCCTATCTTCTTTGCCACTTAAGTATGGCTTTCTCCTTCTCACGCTAAAGAACATTCCTTCTGGATGCTCTAGGTTTCTCTTTAACGCTTTATGGGTGCCCTAGCGATCAGTTCAAATCAGCAAATTCCGCAACAACACTGCCTCTAAAGAAATGCTTTTAAGGATACGCCTTCTCTGCAATTCAAATCAATACGCCTCTGTTGTTTTTTTCGTTACTAAAACATACACACAGCCACTGTTTCGTAATAATTGCAATGTGGCTGCGTTTAAGTCAACTTAATGAGGCGTTAAAATGGAAACTGTTGCTCATTTCTAACGGTGGTATACCGTCGCCATCATTGTTGTTATCCTCGTCCTATGTACAGGCAGTTTGTAAAAGTTTTACTCATTTTATTGGTATTTTCACCATAAAAAGTAATCAGGCATCTGCAAAACACCAACGAAACTAAGTTGGGCAATTGTTTTCGCGTTAAACTCGGAATCTTTTGTATTCATTCCAAGTAATTGTAAGCGTTACAGTGAGGTGTTTTATTTTGTTTTTATTATTGTAGTTGTTGGTTTTTGTTTAATGGCAAAAACATTTTACACCTGTGTCCCCATGGGAGAAAAAGAGTGGTTATTTGCAGTTCTAACCCATTATTGTGGGCAAAGGAGAAAAACTTTGTCTGATTTAATGACGAAATCATTATTTTTATAATTTTAGTTTTGCAGTTTTTCTCCCTTTTTTAAGTTTAGTTTTTATTAAAATGCGTAAAAAATATAATCTCAGTTTTAAAACAGGCGGCGTTTGTTTTCTTTGCCTGGTTTTTAAATACTTCTGTTGTAGGCATTTAGCTGGCGTTGCAGTGCATTTAACTCAATGCACGTTCGGAACATTTTTTCTTTTTTTCTTTTTCTATACTACTTTTGGTCATAAAATTAAATTGCCATGAAATGTTTTCGCCTGTTTCATTACGTTTTATGTTTACTAGTAAAATCGTTAGTCATTTGGCTATTTATGCCGCATCCTTAAGTTTTTTTTTTTTATTAAATTGTCAGGTAATTTGTTAACCTGGTAACAGGATTTCTTTAATAGTTATTATGCCCGCCTGGGAATTTTTTTGTTTGCTTTCTGCCCACGTGTGCACTATTCAATTCTAATTTTATGCAAATTACCGGCTATAAAAGTTGGTTAAAGGAAGTAAATATATTTTTCTAATTTTTGATAAAGGACTTAGAGCTAAATTCTAATCTTCTTCTGAAGCAGAGGGCTCAGCTGGTGGCGGTAAGGCTAAATGCAGTTAACTGCTGGCACATTCTGGATTTTGGACACTGCGATTATTGGAGATCACAGACATCTTCGAATAGATTGCATGATTTGACTTTGATATACGCACAAGGGAATTCTGATCTGATAGACGGGAGTTACCTCGGAATGCTCTTGAGGTCTATACTAATACTCTAAGATGCAGGGCCGAGTGGATGTGGTATATTCTTGAAGAATTCTAACACAAGACTGTCTTATAGGTTGCAGTGTGCTTCAGCCGAATGTCGTGGCTATACTGAGGGCCATGCAATGCTTGTTGGATGGCGGGATTTTCCCTGACTTCTGATTTTTTCAGACAGTCGGGTTGCGATTAGGTCTATCGCAAACGTAACCTTAACATTTATCCTAGTCCATGAATGCCAATACCGCAGGTTTCTTGGAAATCTCAATTCATTCGAATGTAACTCTTATATGAGTTTCGGGAAACGGAAATATCGTTGGGAATTGCGTTGCTGACGAACTGGCAAGGGTGGGTACTGAGGTCAATACTTTCGTGCAAAGGACTATCATTGGTATCCCGATTGCCTCGGTTAAGCTGGATATTCCCCGGGCAATATTGTTAATATTGTTAGCGGCATGAGGGCACGTGAGGTATCGCCAGGCTCTGCTGGACCAACCTCGATGAAAGAAGGACTAAATATCTTCTATCACAAAGTCGTGTGGCCATCCAGCGCACAATTACGGTCTTAACGGGTCACTGCCTGATTGAGAGGCATGCCAATAGACTTGGCATTTCTTCGAATAATTCTTGCTCTCACTTTATGTGTCAGTGTCCAGTTCTTGCTGCCAGACGGCGGAAGTTCTTAGACTCCCATTTCTTGCCATACATGACTAAACTCTCCAGAATAAAAATTACCTCAATAGCGACATTATCCTGGAGTCTAAATGGTTTTCTATGGAGATTGTTTGATCCCCGGGCTGGCATTTTTTTGGTGGCATCACAAAGGGCCAAATATCTGGCCTAAATGGGGCTCCTTCTCTTTAGGGGGACCACCATCTTACTTAACCTAACCTAGAGTTAAATTTGAGTTATGTTGGTGGAAATAAACTTATACAATTGATGTCTGATAATCCCTTAAAGGTTGTAACTTGTCTTCTAATATAACTTTATAGCTTTATAGTTCAAAACGGCCATATTGCTGAAGCATAGGCTTTGCCACATCGCCTTCGACAAGTATAACTTTCAATGATACCTGAAAATTATAAATTGTTTTATGGGCATTTCATTCATTTCTCGGTCGCCACTATCGTCCTACCGGGAGAATTATTCGCAGTGTGATAGATAAATTTGAGTTTTCTAATTCAGTAAACAATAAATCAACACTCATACGATGAGGAAACCAATATGTGCAGCACAAGCAGAAGCAATTGATTTCACGTCAATCTTCACTCGTACAAAATTCAACTGACTCAGAAGTTGAAGGTAAATGACCATGGAGATCAATGTAGTTCGAACTGGATTTGGAGCTTTTGAAAACTGAATATTGGTTTTATCAAAGAATAATCATGTTGAGGTGATGTGATCTGGCCAATTATCCGAATTGATATCGTTCGATTTTTCTTTTAGGGTTTTCTTAAGTCGCAGAACTTGTAGTAAAGGTATTAACAAATAAAATTTTATTACCCGCTTAATGTTTGGCTAACAACTAATTAATTGAATCATTTATTTATTTAAAATAAAATTAGTGGCCTGTTCCACGATATCGAAGAAGGCTTTATAGTTCGCTTCCTAAGCTAAAGAGAATCATTTTTTGTTTCTCTATCCCTACTTTTTATGAACAGTGACTCGAACGACGAATCGGACGAAAACGTAAACATTTTCATACAAAATTCTGTTTCATTATTTCGAACATGTTGTGTACAATGCGAACACAAACGTCAAAATCACTTACTACGTGTTTTGTTTTCGTACTGAATTATTTATTTATTATTTTTATTACAAAAAATTAAATTTATATGTCATGGGCAATTATCTTCTTTTTTTTTACAAATTATTGGATTATTATCGCATTTTCCATCTCCTGCATATGTATGTAAAGGGTCCGCCAAATAAAGTTTTTTTTTTTTGAAAATGATATAAAAAACTACTGAATATTTTCTCAAATTTCTTTTTTTATTTGAAATTACAATCCTTCCGGTTGATAACGGAAAATAATTTCATTAAATGGCTGCCTCGGCTGGCCATGCAGTAGCCTACACGATCGGTCCAATTTTTAAGCACATTATCGATTGTGTGCAGCTGTATTCCACCAATGGCTTCACGAATATTGTCCTTTAAAGCGTCAATTTGTCTCTGGCTTGTTGGGGTAACACTTATCTTTGAAGGCGCCCCTCAAATTATAGTCCAACGGTGTCAAATCGCAGTTCCGAGGTGGCCAAATGACATCAGCTCTGCGGCTGATAATGTGATCTTCAAAAACAGGGCGCAAAATATCGAATGTAGGTTCGGCTGTATGGCACGTAGCGCCGTCCTGTTGAAACCAAATGTTGTTAATATACTCCTCTTCAATTTTTGTGGACAAAAATTAGTTCAACATGGCCCCATTGACTGTAACGGCCACTTCTTGCTCATTTTCGAAGAAAAATCGCCCAATTATGCCCCTGCACCAAAATCCGCACCAAACAGTGACTCGTCTTGGGTGTATCGTCTTTTCAATGTATTCGTGCGGGTTTTCTGTGCCCCAAATGCAACAATTTTGCTTGTTTGCATACCCGCCAAGATCAAAATGAGCTTCATTTGAAAAGATAATTTTTTTTTTTGGCAAAATCGGTATCTTCTGTAAGTCGATTAAGCTAAAACCAGAAGAAATTTGAAGGTAAATTCTTTAGCTTTCAATAAAAGGATTTTATTTAATTTAACAAATTTAATTTAATATCAAAAACAAGTCTAACTCAAAATGATTCCATTTTTTATAGCAAAAAAAAGGAAAAAAAGTTGTACAATTGCATTTTCTCTCAAAGCTTTTATTTAATAGGTCCTAGATCAAAATTCAGTACTTATTTTGGTCACGTTTAGCATCTATAGCAGCTCATAGAATGAACTAAACTCCTGATGATATTTAGTGGTTTATTTGGCAATATATCCAGGAGGACAGCCTTGAATTCATTTTTACTCCAAGCTTGGCGCAAGAGTAATTTGAGCTCCATATACACCCAAAAATTCTGTATAAGAATGTGACAGACAGCATTTTTTACTTTATATAGAAATTATTATTCTATTAATAAGGAAGAATGATTCAGGTTATTGTCATGAAACGAGCAATATTCCCTACTTAAATGCGTCTTTGAGGGTTGTGGTGTAAAATTATTTATTTATTGGATTAATGCAATACAACAAGACTAAGTCTTATATCAAAATATTGGTTAGCAAAATTTGCAGACATGAACTTAAGTAAAAAACAATTAACTTATAATAAATCATAAGAAAATACAAATCAAAATAAACAATGATTATTTCTACAATAACAAAACTAAAAAAAAGAAAACATTTGCTCTATGGCATTATATTATCATTTACCAAGAAAATTACGAAAAATGTTCGAATATTCTCACGTTGAACTGTCTTGCATGGCTTGAATGCTAAGTGGTAATTGGCTTCATAGACAAATGGTATTTACATAAAAGTGTTACTCAAAAATCGCTTTACTATATGAAATTGTATTGATTCAAATACATCTATTCGAGAATGTAAGTCGATTATGCAAACAGCGAGGTTGTCCAGAATATAAAATTTTATACAAAAATTGCGAAACACGACATCTCAATAAATTGCCGAAAGTTACATTATTACATACATATATTTCTTTCGAAGCCCGTGAAATACTTCTATTTCTTATGATACCGAACACATATCTGGCAATATTGTTAAATGTTACATTAAGCCTTCGTCTACTTAAAGCATCACAGCTTGCGAATAACTCGCAACCATACATCAATGTGGGTATTAAATATGTTGTAGTAATTAGCATGCGAATATGAATTGGCGTATAATAACTAGAAATCCAAAGGTTTCATAGCATAGAAAAGTTTCCCCACATGTTCCGACCAACTAAGTTGTTTGTTAACGATAATACCCAGATTTTTAACAGTATCTACGAAATGAATCGTAGTGCTATTAATTTTAATGACTGAAAGGTCCGTGCACATGTTTCTTGTTGCTTCTATAGCCAGAGCAATCGACTTTTTTGGGCTTAAACTTAACCCATTTGCAGAAGCCAAAAGATACATTTTATAAAGATCATGGTTCAGTAATTGTATAGAGTTTGAAGCATCTGATATGGCACAGCTTATATGGAGCTGAACATCATTAGCATACATTTGAATATTACAATGGTTAAGTTGTTTCGGAAGGTGATTTGCGTAAATAGAATATAAAAGTGGTCCAAGTGTTGAACCCTGTAATACTCCTCTAGGCGCAAAATAGAATTTAGATATATTAGATAAAAAAAACAACTTTGGCTTCTGTCACTAAAGTATGATGATAAAAGTTTCAATGCTCTCGAAGAAAAATTAAACATACAGTGTCAAAAGCTTTGGAATGGTCGAGAAGGACCAAAAATGATAGTTTATGATATTTATCAATTTGGCCTCTTATATCTTCAGTGCCATCGGCTAGAGCAGTGAGACAGCTGTGTTTTGGCCTAAGAGAAGTGCGCAGAGAAATAAGAGCTAATTTTTGAATGAACTAATTCTTCAAAATCTTTTGATATTGCAACAGGCCTATAGCTATTATCGGGTTTTCGAAAAGAAATAATTTTGCCATATTTCCATGCAGTCGGGTAAGTAGAAGTCGGGTAAGTAGAAAGTATAAGCTTAATAAATTTTGGATGCAATCCATCATATCCAACAGAATTTGACTTAATAAATAGAAATTATTTGAGCAATATTTACGTAACGTGAGGCATATGTATATTATTCATAGATAGAGGTATATGTACGTTATTCAATTTATTGACATCAATGTCATTTGAGCCGACATCCCCAGTTCCAATATTGCTTATTTTCCGAATCTCACGACATTTTTTCACCATGTCAAAAGATGACTGGAACATATTGCTATAAAATGTTGATTTGGCCTTCCTTATTCGCACATTAACAGCAGCTCTACAGGATTTAAAAACAGCATAGAGTTCTGGCATTCTAAGCCGTTTCCATCGGTTATATGCACGATTCCACCACTAATAAGGTTCCTTATATATACTGTGAACCAAGGCTTGCCATTTCGTATTATCATTATTTTGATTTATCAAATAAATATTTTACATTATCATTTACAAATTCTATTTACTTACCAAGACTAATATTTTTTGGTATCTTTAAATCATCCATCTTATTCGTTGTTCCTACTATAAAAATAGGATTTTTTACTCCATTCGACCCCACTGAACCATGTTGTAGTAGTATACAACATGTCAGCTTAGCCTTTTTTCACCCTACTAAAAGCAGACCATCGCATAAATTAAATTTTGATGCACCACAATGCTCTTATACATTTTATGGAAAACTAACAAATTTACCTTTAAATTGTTTTTGGTCTTAGCTTAATATCTTTATTGGCTACAGAGATATCTGTAATTGAAAACCGGAACTCTTACCGTACAAGTTTTTTTTTTGGTTTTGTTCAATGTATTTTCTTTTTCGATTTTGACTACAATTTAAATGTTATTTGGCTGGTTTGCTCAGAGAAAATCTAGTTAAGTATCTCAAAATTTATCAATATTTAAAATTTCCTTAAACTACAAAGGACACACCACCACGACCATACGGCGTCACGAATCAAACATTTTCAGACAACCCAATAAACTTTGAGTTGTGCTCTAAAAAGTGAAAATCATTTTACATTTTTGCCTCAGAGGCTGTCAACTATTGTTAGTGCCGTTTTGTGCACCAAACATGCAGACTCTTTTGTTGGCCTTTTATAGAACACTGTTGTACAAGTTCTCATCTGAGAATAAGCATTAGAATAAAACAGAAACCTTAAGCTACACCAACAATCTGTTGGCCATAATGTTAATGATTAAAATCATTTTCATCAACATCGTTATTAACTTGGTAAAGTAAAACGATAATGATCAGTATCATAATGTGTGTTGGTTTTGGTGAAATTTTTCTTTTTTTGCATTTAATTTTTCTGCAAGTCTTTATGTTGAAAGAGCTGGAAGGAGATGGGAAGGAGAAGAAAATCACTAAAACAAAACTCTTTATTAAAATCATAGAACAGCAGTAGCTGTATAATGAGAGAGAAAATAAAGTGCAAAACTTTTCCACTAAAATAAAATATTTAAGTGAAAAACAGCAACGAGAAAACTTACTGAGATTTCAACACCCCATAAACGAAAAACATGGAAAAAAACCACTACCATATAAAATGAGTGCGTGTGTAGGCAAAGCTATAGTTTGGTTGGCTTAAACTAAAGGGTACAGTAGTTAGATTTGAAAAAAACCTTAATTTAATATTCTTCTAATTAAAAGAGGACAAGTTTGAAGTTTGGATACTCTTTGCATATCAAAACTGTGGTACAGGCGGATGATAGTCGCATAGCAGTAGCTAAGATTTTTCTGGATATAATATACGAAACTGTCGCAATGAAATTTAGAAACTCAAATATGCTTTTAATGACCTTTAATTGCAAATTATTTAGGGTTCAACTGGTTTTAGTGGCTTTGACCCAGTCTGCGAAATCAGTCTGATTATTATTTTATATATCACGGCTTAAAAAATCTTGATTCCTGGCTGACAATGGTAAGATCCGTTTTAAAACATTCGGACGACTGAAGTCAGTAATAGAGAAGCTCACATATATCCAGACGAATTAAGCTCAGAATATTCAACTCATGTGTTAAATCATCATGCATTGTATACTATCACGCAAAAGCTCCTTGTGTTTAACAACAGGTGCTTTCGAATAATCTGCAAAATATTCTGGCCTAACACCATAAGTAAAATAGAACTGTGGAACATGACTAATGAGAAACCCATACTGAAGCAGATAAGGAAAAGAAAATGGAGGTAGATCGGTCACCCTATTCGCAAAAGTCTCCATAGCATCACTAGAATGTCACTCGAGTGGAATCCACAAGGCTCTAGAAATCGTGGTCTGCCAAGAAACACCAGGAGAGGCACAATAATCCAGGAACTAAGGCCGTCAATCTAACTTGGGAAGAAGCAAAATCAACATTAACTTCGTGAGCAACGTGAGAGGAGTAACGAAAAAAAAACTGAGAGGGAGTTCATTGCAAAGTCACATTGCAACCAGATATCATTGCCTATAGAAAGGCGGGATTGCTGAAGCTGAAGCATGCTAGTCTGCTCTACGAGATATTAATTTTAATACCCCAGGCAATCAGGGTGCAAAAGCAAATTAGTTTTTTGGCAGGAGCTTAAGAGCAATCCTTCGAGAAGTATAAGTATGGTAGCCGCGTTCGTTTGTACTAAAATCGTAAGGAAATTTTGTTGACTCGTTTTGGTGTTGCATGGCCACAAATGAAGCCAATAGTTTGGAGTAGGTTTAGATAGGTCTCTGCTTCTAAATATTTGGGTATAAGTTGCCACTGCTATTTGGACTAATTCT
The DNA here is from genome assembly GCA_023159175.1 of Wohlfahrtia magnifica. Classification (NCBI taxonomy): domain Eukaryota; kingdom Metazoa; phylum Arthropoda; class Insecta; order Diptera; family Sarcophagidae; genus Wohlfahrtia; species Wohlfahrtia magnifica. Next base: position 859,024 of record JAKWBJ010000019.1, on the reverse strand, counting down.
AATGAATTAAATGAGATTTCCATGATCCTTTAGCAAGATCTCGGTCTTACGTCCGACAATAAAGCAATAAACTATTGCTCTTTGCGTCTTTTATAGAAGAAACTTTGTGAGCATTAGCTGACACATTGCATTGGTCATCTTTGACAAATTATTGAGTTGGCGAACGTGTTGGTTTTGGTGTCTATTTTTTAGATTTTAGATTGGTTAATAACATGAATATAATCGATGTTTGCTTATGGTGTAGAATAGATGCCTACGTAAGTCTTTTTTGATATGATATGATGACTTTCAGTTAGCTTAACAGCGAGGTGAGAAGTATGTCGTTCTGCGGTTACTTTTATTATCTTAAATAATTAACGAATTACAAAAACTGTATGTTGCATTCCTTGTCTCGAACTATTTAATTTTGCAGTCACAATTTACAAGAAAGCTTTTATATCACCTACGATAACAGCCCTTCCTAATTACTTGGGTCTCACTGTATGTAAACGAATAGAGATGAAAAAGTTGCCACTGAAGACTTCAGTTTACGGGAACAAATGGATATTCTGAGCTAATTTCTTAACTACTTGTATTGTTACAAGCCCTTATAATATCGAAATCCATGGCAAAACGAATAATCTTTTGTTTTTATAAAATTGTTGTTGCGCTAGTTGTTACTACTGAAAGGAACTGATTAGTCATATCCTGTCTGCACTAAAAAAAAAAAAAAATATCTTCGTTTTTAAGCTGACCATACTATTTTAACCGAATGTTATCAGGTTTATTTTTAAATATGGTCGAACTATTTGTTGCTTTTCGAAATTTCGGTTTTTGCAGCCACTGTTGACATTCCGTTTTTTATGATTGTAGTTTATTATAACAGAACTCTGTTCGCCTCTTCTCTCTTTCGTCAGCTTGCTTTGTATTTGCAACGAGAACAAGAGAAGGATCAACTTTATTTTGTTTTTTGTTTTCATGTTTTCGGGGTAAAGTTTTAAATTGTACAGAAATAAAATTGAAGAAGTTAATAAAAATAATAGAGACAAGTTTAAACAGGATCCTTAAAACACATAGAACTTTTGGCAATAAAATAAATGAATATTTAACGATTATTAAAAGCGTACACATGTTGCGAGTCATTAAATGGTAATTAAAGCCAATAAAATTATTTTCGAGATGGTTGGGCAAAGCAAAAAAAAAAAAAATATTGTGTGCGATTAGGGACGAAATTTGTTAAAGGAAATGTTAAGCAATTAATTTAGTTTTTATCTATTGTATTATAGCGTCATAAATCAATAAAACTAAAATAAATAAATCAAAAATAAATATTTGATAAAGGAAACGCATTTTCTGGTAAGGAGGTAATATTTCAAATTATCCTCTACTTAAAAAGATGCCTTAGAATAGCGTTGGTATTTGTGACATACATAATTCATTTTTAATTACGTTGATTATGTGGGATCAGCTCTACGTTGGCTGTTCGTTAAAGTGTATATATAGATCTTGGTATAAAAATTGTAGCCCCCAATTTGGAAGATAATATGCTTAACTCTAACGCTAATAAGTCTTTTTGTCTAAAGTCGAAATATTTAGATTAAAATCATTCAATTATTTTAACCCTTTATAGCCCCATGTGACATTTATCTGTAACAAACTTAAAAAATCGTTTTAAAAAATGTCTATGTATGTGTATATAAAAATAGGTTGTCCTATGTTCGTCATTTAATAACTCGAGAACTACTTAACTTGTTTTCAAATCAATACATGCGTTGGAAAGGTCTTCTTTTACTGATTATCTTTTTTTTACAAACAGGCAGTGCCACGCCCTTATAGATATATATTTGTCTATGTTGTTACGTTTTAACCTTTTTAAAAGTTTTGAGTTCGTTTAAATTACGTTAAAATAAAATAAACACCGCTGTATTTCGTTGCTTTACAGTTTTTATTAATATTCGTTTAACACAACTTTATTTATTGGCAGCCAAACGATAACTAACTAACTTGTAGGTAAAGCAGCCACTTTATATACTTAATTGCCTACAGTTCGGCAGGTTCCGGAAGTATCGACCAACGTCTATTTTCATATCCGTTAATTCAAAAGTAACGTATAGATGGTTGATTTGGCAATGTTGCCAAATTGACAGGGTGACACAAAATATACCAAAATCCCACAATACGGTCTTAAAGCGCTGATGTTTTGTATTTTTATTTTCGTAACAATATCTTCAAAACGGCAACAGTAAGAGTCTCCAAATTTTGTTCAAATAGATTCGTAGTCAATACAAATCATCAATCAATAAGTAGACGAAATTGCATAAGTGGCCATGGTACATCCAATACAAGGTAAATATTGAATTTTGTATATTATGGGAACGATATATAATATAACTTTCTAAATTTGATCCAAATGACTTGGTAGTCAATAAAAACCATCAGGTAAAAGTGGGCGAAACTGAAGAAATTATCAAGGTACCTCTGGAGAGATTGAATAAGCTGGTATAACACAAAGGCTCCCAGTAAAGCGAGAAGGGTTAGACTAGTATAAAATAAAAATAGTTAATAAAAATCGAATTTGTTATTCAATAATGTTCCCTGCAGTAAAGTAAACATTCCAGACGGCGTCATCAAGAAGTTATATGACTTTGAAATTTGGAAAATGGATATGCGGATTTTAAAGTATGAGAGACTGAATTTGTGCATTAGATATTTAACAAAGAGTTTAGATTTCAGATTTACTTTTCCGGCAAAAATGTAAATATTCTATTTCGCCACAAGTTATACTTTGTGTTGAGTGTTTTGTTAATTTTTTTTTATTCCTGAGGCCTGAAAATTTCCAAGCACTTCTTTATGACATCTTTTTATATCTACAAATTCATGTTAAAGTGTACTCAGCTGTTTGACATGCTTACAGCTTCAGCCATGTCATGCACTTTTATTCACAGATCGTTCAATTCTATTCCATTATTTTATCGAACACTAGAGTAGCCCTTCCGCGTTGCTGGGAGCCTTTATGATATACTTTTATATACTTATATGGAAGATCAAAAGCAAAAAATGTTCTACAAAAATATGTGGCCAAAATTAGACAGTAAATAATAAGCCAATCGGAGTTATCACGTTTTCATTAGCATTTGAACTCTTGAAGTGTACACAATAGTGAAGAACTGTGACGAAATTTTAAAGTAAGTAAATGATGGAGTATACAATGTGCTAAGAAAGGCTGGAGTGCCGAAAGATTTTTAAATTTGTAAAGAAGCAAACGTCAAATTAAATTAAACATAAGTGCGTTCATTCACAGCGTCGTGACTGACAGTACACCAATTCCAATAAATACCGAAGAGGAAAATGCTTGCTTCAAGCCTTCATGGATTTTGATTTAGACCACTGTTGTCCTTTCAATACCGTTGAAGACTCCGGTTTTCGTAAATTAATTCAAAAGTGCCTACAAATTGGTGATAAGTGTGGTAAAAATGTTGACTTAGACAGTTTTATCCTCAGCTCAAGGAAAACGGAAAACCCAATCGATGGCCATAGAGAAAAGAAAATAAATAAAACCACACATATAGAGTCTTTTTACCAATAAGAGGCTGAAGTTACAATTAATAGGTGAGAAATTTCTTGTAAGCCACTTTACATTTTTAAGGAAATTTCGAATATTATGTCTAATACAGCAGTTAATATAGAAAAAAAAAATTAAGTAACCTTTTTGAAGAATTTGATGTGACTGATGTATCAAATGTGCTGTTCGTAATAGACCACGGAAGTAATGTTTTAAGTGCAATAAGAGATTTCACAAGATTAAACTTTCAGCTCATCTTTTTGCTAATATCTTAACTGATGCTTTCGAATTTTACAAATACTTGCAAAAAAATAGTAAAGTACTTAAAAAAGGCAATTAAGCAGCACATAGTGGAAACAACTTTGAAGCGCAAATTTGAGTTAATTTTTGAATATTACACAAAGATCAATGAAATTCTTGCGGATAGTATTCAAAGGCGAAGTATGTAAAATTTTAATTATTCTGTCCTCCAAGGCTTAGTAGAGATTTGCAAGGACTTCGAAATAATTTTCAAAAAACTTCAAGAGAGTGTGTCTGCTACATTATGTTTCGTTACTCCATCCCTTAATAAAATATAAGTGATTTGCATTGTTCAAAAGAAGATTACAATAATGTCGCACTTGGAGAAATGAAGCATAAAGCAGCATTGTTTTTATATCCTTTTGCAATATCTTTACGGTCAAATGGAATAAACAATATAAAATAATTTTGCTTAAACCTACAAATATTTATTAGAGAATTTTTTTATCATATGAATTTTTAATGATATTAATTTTATCAAAACTTTTTATCACTTCTTATTTTTTTTTATACAAAACAAGCAATTTAATTTTTTAAATAAAATCCGTTAAAAATATTTTAAAAATAGTTTACATATGTACCTATATACTGGCAGTCTTATTAGCGTTACTAAAATGCTAAATATAAAATATTTTTATTAACTGTATCACAGCGATTTCAAAAGAATTTATTTTGTAGAAATATACTCTGTGTATACTCGAATAGAAATATTCGCATATTCAAGTATAAATATACCCATGCTCATAAACACTTTACACTTATAAGTGCAGGTAAGACAGGCACTTCACACAACTCCTAGTTGTAGTGATTTAAGTTGCGCTGGCTTTTAATACATATGTTGTGTATAGGTATCGTTTTATTTTTACACGTTTGGCTACCAATACCTTAAAGTACACAAAACCATACTTTTGTCATTATCTGGTATCAAACCATGAGCATGAGTTTAATTTATCATTTGAAATATCTGCTATTCGTCTGAACAAATTTTTCACTTATTATAAAAAAATAAGATTGGTCTATCCAGTTGAACTGGAGCATATTTTTTCAATACGAGGGGTACTGTTTATATTTCGGGATATGGCAACACTAATGTCAATAGCTAAAATTTGGCGACACCATAATAAAGTTTGAAATATTTTAGCATAAACGTACTCACAACATTTCGATGTACAAGTGCCATTTGTTTTGTTTACAGTGAGCTAAGAACATCAGTTTGGCCAAAACATGGAAATTTCAAGATGAGGTTTTCATTGGACTTTTTTTTGTGCCACAAAACATTAATGCAGTGCGTGAACTGATAATATAAGATCGTAATGTGACATATTGTGAGATAAAGGCATCCTTGCACATTAGTTCAATACATAAGATTTTGCTTGAAAAATTTGTTGTAAGAACTATGGAGTATCCAACATAATTTATCAATCGCTCAAAAAAAAAAAAAAAAAAACAAATTGCTGGCGTCGATTGGTGTAAAGAAATGATTGAATAGTTCGACCGTGGTGCTTCAAAAAACGTGTATAAAATCGTGACAGGTGCCAAATAATGGATATGTTCGTTTAAGCCGGAAACAAAACAGCAATTGACCGTGTGGGTATTCAAAGATAAATCCAACAAAATTTGTTAGTGGAAAAAGCACAGCGAAGCAAATGGTCGTGTGCTAAATGGTATATAACCATTTGTTTGCCGGAAGTCTTCGGAGAAATTATTAACCAACCGCCGAAGACGAATCATTCTGCATCATGACAATGCGAGCTCTCACACATCTCGTCAAACAGGTGAATATTGGAGCAATCAAAACATCGAATTGATGTCTCATCCTCCGTACAGTCCTGATTTGGCATCCAATCACTTCTCCTTGTTCCCGAATATCAATGGTAAACAGCATGGTCAACGATTTACGAGCTCCGAAGAAGCTGTTGAAGCGTTTTAGAACCATGTTTGGAAGAGGAATGGAAACATTGCTTTGAGAAATGATTTAAACGAATACACAAGTGTATTAATCATCAAGGGGAATATTTTGAAAAATAATAAAATCATTTTCATTTTAAAATATTTTTTATATCCTATTCCCGAAATATAAATAGTAACCCTCGTAATATTTGAAATTAATCAAATTTGTCGCAACTTAAAACTCTCAATAATTGAGTTCTCTCCCAAAATTTGAGCAATACTAGTAAATTCTTGTTGTAATTGCTATTAATTTTTGTTGTCGTTGTTGTTGTTTTTTAGATACTTGTACTTGTATTTTAATCAAATGTTTTCTAAAACTTTTTAATCACTTGACAAATTTTCATTTCATCAACATCATCAAGAACATCATGTGTTGATCATCTCATAACATGAGAAGCAGTAGAAACATATTCGTGCGTTTAAAATGCTCTTCTTCCATATTTCGTGGTATTACGCTTAAGGGATATAAAATCCTTGAAATTATTTTGTAAAACTATTTTTGGTTGATTTTTTAGTTTTGGGGAGTTGCATGTTGTTGTTTTTTTTCTTTGGTTGTTAAAATATCTTATGGGTAAGTGGCACTGTTAAAACGTTTAAGTACTAAATGTATTACAACATTTTCATATACTTCATATAATCGTTTGGTTAAATATACAATAAGTAACGAAATTTGTATAAAATTTCAATTAAAATTTTAAAGACAATTTTATGAAATTGGGTAAAGATTTTTCATTAGTCTTTTGGTAACCTTTAGAGATTATATCAATATTAAGCCTTTTTTACACAAATAGACATAATTACCCAAATCAGAGAAAAACAAATTTATAGAACCTTTTTACTATCTTATCGTATCTTACATTAGGTGTAACATATGGCTTTTATGCAACCTGCTAGCGACTAAGACGATCTATGTCGGGCAACGATTTGTTGAAATTGTTTATTGATACTAATGTGGTGGTATATAGGTTTTTTGCTATTTATACTTTATGTACTAACGAACTTCATATGTACAGTTAAAGTTCACGCTCTTAGTTGGTGTGATTTTGGCGAATCGGACTAAAGTAAAGCACAATGAAATATAAATATGCTCTGAATAAATGAATTTGGTTGATATCGATTTATACGGACTAATGTCCTTTAATTTGGTCCATGTACTGTTTTAGTGATTCTTTAGGCATTTCACAAAGAGCTGCTTAATAAAGGGCCCGCCAAATGATTTTTTTTTTTAAATGCTATAAGAAAAAACTACTGAATATTTTCTCAAATTTCTTTTTTTATTTGAAAGTACATTCCTTCCGGTTAATAATGGAAAATAATTTCATTCAAATGGCTGCCTCGGCTGGCCATGCAGTAGCCTACACGATCGGTCCAATTTTTACTCCCATTATCGATTGTGTGCAGCTGTATTTCACCAATGGCTTCACGAATATTGTTCTTTAAAGCGTCAATTGTCTCGGGCTTGTTGGCGTAACACCTATCTTTGACGGCACCACACAAATAACGGTCCAACGGTGTCAAACCGCAGCTCCGAGGTGGCCAAACGACATTAACTCTGCGGCTGATAATGCGATCTTCAAAAACAGGGCGCAATACATCGAGTGTAGCTTCGGCTGTGTGGCACTTAGCGCCGTCCTGTTCAAACCAAATGTTGCTAATATCCTCCTCTTCAATTTTTGTGAACAAAAATTCGTTCAACATGGCCCGATAACGATCGCCATTGACCGTAACGGCCACTCCTTGCTCATTTTCGAAGAAAAATGGCCCAATTATGCCTCTGGATCAAAATCCGCACCAAACAGTGACTCGTCTTGGGTGTATCGGTCTTTCAATGTATGCGTGCGGGTTTTCTGTGCCCCAAATGCGACAATTTTGATTGTTTACATACCCGCCAAGATCAAAATGAGCTTCATCTGAAAAGATGATTTTTTTTGGCATAATCGGCATCTTCTGTAAGTCGATCGCAGGCCCACTTAGCGAAGCGAAGTTCAAGCGTGTACACAACCCTATTCGTTCAGCGGAAGGATAAAACTAATTATCTGTCAAGTCAGACATGAGCTAAGTGTTACCATTCACGAAATAAGCACTAGTTGAAAAAAAAAACGTTAGATGGCGGACCCTTTATAATACTAATGAAAAACATCTTCGTTTCTTATTGCCGATTCTTTGAGCATAATACGTTGTTTGTATTGCTGCACTTGATTTTGGTTGAAATTAATTATTAACAATTTAAAGAGTACGTACTATTAAACAATGTCTTCTTAAATATGGGGTGTTTTTTAAGAGCTAGAGAACACGAAAAGATAATTATAGTCTGCTGGATAATTTCATGGTATTTATTTTTATAAATATAATTTCCGGCATATGTTCGTCATAGCTATGAAGTACAGATTCCATTCGATCAATCTATTTTTTTACTACTTTCGCCAATAAATCTGACGGTATGGTGTCAATGATGGCTTGAATATTGGCTTCCGATGCTTGCTGGTTTATTGGCATAAACCAATGTCACATAAAAAGTAAATTAAGTGTCGTTAAGATCAATTGTCGTTGATGTTTAGCTGATTGATTTTTGGAAACAAAAATTCAGTTCATATAAAGAAAGAAATAAGAAATAAGGATCGATGATGCAGCCAGCGTGTAAGCCGCACCAAACAGTCAATTTTAATGAATATAATGATGATTCGTTAACAGCTTGAGGATTGTCTTCGCTCAAAATACGGCAATTTTGTGTATTGAAGTAGCCGTTTAACTATAAATCAGCTTTATCACTAAAGACAATTCCTTAAGCGAAATGCTCTATGGACTTCGTGAACAGATTCATTTTTTTTTTTCAAAGTACATTTCCACAATTTAGACATTTCCACAGTATGACATTCTCAGCTTTCAAATATCAATAGTCATATGCAATAAAAACTTTAATTTTAATATAATCTACTGTAACTTTAAAACCAGCATTGAAATGTTCAACTACAACTGAAATGATTTTTATTGGATTTAAAGAAAATTCGATTTGATTTACAAAACTTTTCCATTTAATATTGTTACACACTGTTAAATTTAGTCCTTTTTGATTTATTTCAATGTCTGTGCATATGTACTTGTGTATGCATGTGCGTGTGTGTATGAGTGTTGTTCTATATACTTGTTAATCCTCTTGTGTCAACTTTAATACTTTTAGTAAATTGTTATGATGTTATATGGGATACTCAAACTCTTTCACACTCTTACTCTGTATATATTCATGAGAGTTATTACTCTCTTTTTTTCAACACGATAAATGTTTTTGTCGCCTATATATGTGTGTGTGTGTATTTGTTAATGTTTTTTTATGTTCTACAACTCTTTAGCCAAAATTTATAGTCTACTTTTAGGAAAAAAGAAATACAAAAAACGTGCATTAAAATCCTTGGAAAGCTCTTTGGGTATGTTTATATTTATTTGTATGTAGAAGTATTCAATATGGATGTGTGTGTGTGTGTATGAGTGTAATCGAACACACATGGCTCCATTTTAATCAACATCAACAAACGTTTATATTTGTTGTTGTTTTTCCTAAAGTTTTATGGCCGCAAAATTGAAGTTTAAAAGGAATAAAAATACAGCCGAGATAGAAAAGTTTATTAAAAAGGAGTAAAAATAACAACAAAAAAAGACAAAAACGTACATTGTGAATGAAAATCACTAACAAATCTCAGCTTACATGGTTTATGATGTTCTTTCCATTGGAGTTTATAGCCAAAATAAAATAGAAAAAATATTTTTAAAGGACATTGTATGTCGATAAAGTACAGTGTGTTGTAAAGCATTTGAATCACTTATTTCACATAAATTTTATTAGAGAATCAATGCTTTATATTAAAAAGTAATAATATTTTTATTATATTTTCAGAATATTATTGAATGGAATAATGCTTTAATAAGCTTCTTTTTTAAATTAAACAGTTGATATTCTAAGAAGAACTCTTAGTGCTTCCTAGTGCATTATTAACTGAATTTGATTTTTAATTTCAGAATGAATCGACTCCAAATAAAACGAAATAATTAAATGCTTAAGCACAAACTTTCCAAATAAATAAACGAAACCATAGAGGAGCCTACAACAATATTAAGTATCCTTACGAGAAGTAAAAGAAGCTCATAAATATAAAAAAAGGTATTTTTTGACTCAGGAAATATTTGGAACAAGAAAAACAGCAATAATCTGAAGAAAAATAAAAGGCATGATCATATTAGAAACAACTGAAGATCAGACGCTGCTTATAAATGCTAAAATTAATGTTCATAATTATGAAAGCCTGCCGATATCTTATTATAAATTAACCTTTTCAGTACATGCTTTATTTAGGTTTTAAAAATATATTTTAATGTCAGATTTAATTTTAATATTAATAATGCCTTTCTTCATAAATTCTTTTGTGATTTCTAGGACTTTATATTACAATATGTTTTACACTAACAAAACTATACGTTTTACACTAGAAACTTGTTAAAAGCCATTATGTTATATGGCATGAAATTACCAAAAGAATAAATAATAAATATCTAGTGTTTATTTATTTTAAAACCTTCATAACTAAAAATAAACAAACAAATAACAACATGAACGAACTTCTTTAGAGAATCCGGCTTATTTCTATATACATGCATATGTACATAAATGCCAAATAATCGGCTCTTCTAAAAAATTGTGTTTTTTTGGGTTATAACACTACCCGTTATTTAAGCGATATCTATAAAAAAATTAAGTATTCAATTTGTATTTTTTCTTCTCTCTAATAACTTATATGTATCATTTAATTAAGTTAATTAAATAAAACTAAAAAAATAATTATATTTTTTCCTACATAAGCGGACAAGATCCCGATAAACGTGTTTTCTAGGCCTTGCATGGCAACTCTAAACTAAAACTTAAACAGGAGAGACAGAGAGAGAGGCAGATAATAGATTTGGATCATTCCATTATCAATTATTGGAATAATTAATTTTCTTTTAGGCGACAACAAAATAATAGGCATAAAAGTTACCACTTATTAATTCTGGGCGGTTGTTATGGCTGGTACAAAATGCACTTATTTTAATAAAAAAAATTTGCTTTTCCGACGACCTCCAAAAAAAAGTCCACATAATAAAAAAATAAAAAAATGTATAATGGGGCTGGTTGACGTACTTGCATAGCTACCAGATTTGACGAAAATCGTCAAAATTTTGTTAAAAAATCGTCAAAATGACGATTGCCGTTTTTGCCTTTAAAATGACGATTTTTGAGGTATGAAATCTGACAACTCTAAACAATTAATAACTCTTCTGATTTTTACTTGAGCATAATGTTAATGAAGAGCAAGGCCTGGAATAGAATATATGTATATATATACGTATATAGTTGCCAAATAATCTCTACGAAAACTTGGAAAATTATCCAAGAATAATATTTGCATTTTTTAACAAAATAAGTAACAAATTGTATAAGAAATGCATATTAAACTACATATTTCACATTACTATCTAATAAAAATCTAAAAGTGGAGCAATTCGATTTGGCAAATGAGGTATTCTATTGGACGTAACTTCAAGCACACATTCAAAATGTGTAGTTTATTATATGTGCTTTAAACAAAAATTTAAAACAATCAAAACTTGGTTGTTTGTTGTTACGATATATTTGACGATTTTTCAAAACTGAAATGACAATATTATTAAAATTTAACGGAAAAATGACGATTTTCTGCAAATTTCATCTGGCAGCCCTGCGTGGTTCCCATCGCATTTCGATATTTTTGTCCTATATAAACAAATTTTTTTTTTTAATCTATTACAAAAATTACGATCACGATAAGGTTGAAGAATGTACTTCTACTTTTTGCATACTACCAGGCTCTCATAATTGGATGATAATTACATAAATATGTAAAAGACTTATAAAAATCCTGCTAAATAATTATTCTAAATTATATTATGGCAACCCTTAAGACAAATGTAAGTGGAAGATCGATAAAAAATATAAATAATTCCAATAATTCTTGGAATATTTGAAATTCTTTTAAACAAAAACAACATTAACAGCAAAAAAGTAGTGTACTACATATATTGAGCACCTGGTATAAATGTTTGAAAATGTACATAAAATATTGCATTCGATTAACTCTGATCGAAAAACACACACACATACACCACATTCTTGTTAAATAAAATCTTCAGGTTTAGCAAAATACAAAAATATCAGTCGATCAGGATTTAACCACAAGTAAATATATAATCTAACTAAAGATCCCACTCAATTCATCTATTTTGAATTTGGCAACCCTAAACAAAAAAAAGGAAGAAATATAAAAGTTTAATCCTTCCAATAATTTCGGGAATAGCTGATATTTGTTTTTGAGAAGTGCACAAACTTTGCTCTTTTAATTTCATCAGAAAATAACCACCTGCGCCGGGTATTCCTTTTAAAAAAATACACGAAATCTTATACAAATTTTCCCTTGTTGACCGACTCCAAAAAAAATTCGATTAAAAAAGCGCGTCTACTGTTTTTTGCATAATACCAAGCTCTCATAATTTAATATTGGGTATATAAATATTTGACCTAGAAAATCCTTCTAAGCAATTATTCTAAATTTCTATATGGCAACCCTAAACAAAAATCTTCCAATAATTCTTGGAAAATTGTAAATTTTTTGAAACAACAACAAAATTAACAGCCTAAAAATGGCCTACTACTTATTCTAGGCGCTTGATATTTATTTTCAAGAAATGTACAAAATTTGCTTTTTTCAGTTGATAGTGACGATGATGATGATGATGATGTTATCATTATTAATTATTATGCTTAATGATAACCGGGAAACCAGTTATAAAATATTAAAAAGCACCAGCAACTTATAATTAAACCACAGGCAAATACACATACATATGGCTAAAAAAGATCCCACAGAACGTGTATTCTGAATTTTTCTTGGCAACTCTTAACCAAAATGTATGAGGGAGAGGGAGAAAAATTGGATCTCTTTCCAAATTAAATTCCTGGAATGTAATAATTCTTTTAGGCAACGACAAGATTTTGTGTTAACAAATATTCATTTGTTAGTTCTGGGCGTCTGATATAATTAATTTTTATCTAATACAGAATAAGCAGATGCGCCAAATAAAAATAATCTCCAGATGTATGTTCTAAATTTGGTCATGGCAACTCTAAAACAAAATGTATAAAGGAGAGAGTGAATATTCTGAGAGTTATAATAAAATTTTTAAATTTTTTTGTGCCTTCTACGGGTATCTTTTTAATCATGCTCCTATAACAATAAAGAAAAATAAGTTTTTATCAAAATTTTTCAAATTCAAGAGCAATACAATACCAGATGATCAGAATTAGCAAAAAATATATGCTATCTGATACATTTGGTGTACATTTTCGAGCCGATGTCATTTTTCGACATTTTTATAATAATAAAGAAAATTTGTCGAAAAACAACTTTGATTAGAGCACCATAATTAGGATGATTTAGTTTTGATTCAAGAAATCAAAATTCATTGTTTTTAAAAATTGTAACATTTTTCAAAAAATAACTTTTATACACAATTTGAGCATAAAACTTGTAAACATATGTACATATGTACATATGCCTATTTATTAAATAAAATATTATTACAGAATATCATTAATATATATGTACATATATTCACACTTAACATGGTCTTCGAGTCGTAATTGTGTTTCGACAGATTAAGGAAAAAAAATGTTGGTTGTTTGCTGATAAACGACTTCTGCCGTTTCATTTTAAGAAATTGTATTTAAATTAAAGTTGAGATTAAATTTGGGGGTTTCGTTAAGACTGTTTTAAGGAATTCGTAGCGAATTTCATAACACCACAGTAGCCTATTATAGAACAACAAATTAGCATATTTAAATTAATTGGACAATTTTTTTACAATTTTTTTAATTGCAATATCAGTTGTTGATGTACATAAATATGTATATACATATCGTTTATTTACTACAATTATGTCATAACTCAAAAACAATACATATTTTTCAATAGAGCTGTAATTTTAAATTTCCTATTGTTTAGCATTGGTATAGGTATAAACACTTTGTTTCTGTGCTCATAATTTTATACGAATCAGGAAGAATTGTGCACACAACTATTCCGCATATTTTAGAATACTTAACTAAAAAAACGCGTTTTGTGAGTTATGACACTGTTGTGTTAAATGAACGATAAGTATAACGTATAGCAAATAAAATTTTATTTCTGATAACAACTAACAATGGCAACTCTGATATTAAACTTCTTTTTTTATACATCCATCATAGCTCCCGTTATATTTTTGTTATTGCTTTAAAAGAATTGCAAATATTCCAGGAATTTATATGGGAAGATTGGAATTTTGTCTATCTTTCTCTCTGAGTTTTGGCTTAGAGTTGCCGTAATGGTATTTTGAATTAAAGTTTAAATAGATAATTATTTTAAATTCCGTATTGACTTGTATTTTGATTATGAGAGCCTGGTGTGTATATGTAAATTAAACTTAAGGATTTAAATAGAAAAAGATCGACCAAATTTTTTTTACTTACTTGAGTTTCGATGACATGAATGTCGAGATTATGAAATAAAAAAGAATATTTGCGATCTTATTAAAAAAGAAAATGTTTATTTATTAAAAACTTAAAAGAGTATAGAAGTTTTTATTAGTAGATAAGAAATTGAATTAAAACAGCAACAACAAATGATATTGATATTGCGGAAATTGTATAATTTATAGTCCCGTCTCAACATCGCTGGAATGGCAGGAGGCCTTCATGTGTTCAATTAAAATTATTTTGATAGGAGCCAATATTTCTGGCAATGGCTTTCTATGACCCAGTTGTGACCTTTTGTAAAACTTTTTAACAAAACTATATATTTAGAAGGTACGTGTGATGCTTAATCGGCTTCAACGAGATTATTTTGTAGACTTCAGAAGTGCAGATTTAGCAACAGAATGCGAAAACTAGTCTGATACATTAATTTGAAATACAGCTGCTCACATATAAAAGTGGGACACAAATAAAATCTTACAAAACTATACTTTAGATCGCCAAATACAGTAAAGGCTTTGCTAAGTTCATGAACTTTTCAATTATACCTTATTTCTTAAACAAATATAAAGAATATAAGACAAAAAAAAAATAACAATTTACTCTGAAAAAAAAATCAAATTACGAGTAGACATTTACAATACACCTGCTGCTTAAACCTACGCCCACACTCAAAATGTCACACTGTATTCTTCTTGTTAATTTTTTGAAATAAATATATTTTTAGTACTTGGAACACTTTCCATTACTTGTAATCACAGCTCGAAGACATCGTGGTATACTTTCAAACAAACTTTACAAACCTCAGGTTCAAAATAGTAGCATTCTTCTGCTACGACCTCCCTTAGCGGAAAAAATCTTTGTAGGCCATTTTGGTTACTTTCATTTAAATTTTTGCCCACAAATGTGCGATAACATTTAAGTATGGAGACTGGGGAGGATTCATAATTACTTTTGGGCACTTTATAGCAGCAAATTTCGTGCAATCCAAGACCTATGCTTAAAAACACTGTTAGGTAGAACACAACCCGTCTTTGTTTCCAAGGTTTATGGCAATTTCCTTAACTGTTATTTTTAGATTATCAATATAATATCTTGCATTCATTATTCCATCTACAAAATGTATTTTGCCAACCCCAGATGCAGACTTACAGCCCTATATCATAAGGGAACCACCACAGTGTTTAACGGTTATTTTAGTAGCCTATCTTTTGATTCTTCATATCGAGTATATTCTGTAGGTATAGCGAACTTGTGGATGTTCTTTTAGTTTATAATACCAAATACATCTTTTTGGACCACACAGAAATAGATTCAAAGCTCGTGCTGAACTCCAGGAGAAGGAATGACTAAAGTATACTTTTGAGAGATATTATGTGTGTCCCATTTTACGTGTGAGTAGCTGTACGCTTTATTTCAGAAAAGTAAATCCGAATTTGAGCAGTTTCTTTTATCACGGAAGCCATATGTATACAAAAAGATAGGAATAGGGAAGAGCCAATGTTGGCCAATACTTAAAAAAAAAAATGTACTTTTTGAAAATATAAATTACATTAAATTATTTGCCGAAAATCTCAATTCAATTTAATAGAAATTATGTTGGTGAAAGTCAGAAAGAACTTTACAAGCAGAGCACGTTTCAAGTATGGCAATGGGTGATTGTATGATGATGACAAAAAGAGTTGTAGCAGTCCACAAGGTAGTTAGTCTGGTGATTCCGTAAACCTATGTTGATGTAATCATATTTATTATTATTAAAAAATACTGGACAGTTGATTGTGTACATATCTGTTAATCAAAAATAGTAAAATCGTAGAAAGAATTAGAAAAAGCATTGATTCCAAATATGTTTTATACCAATACGTATGTATATGAAATAGCACGCCATTTCATTGGAAGATTTGCCTTCGCTGTTAGATCGTCAAATATTTGGTGAAAACGTTGTTCATTCGGATGATCGGTATCATTCTGATAATAGGAGGTACCTTGGATAATTGATGAATACTCACTGTAGGATGACCCAGTTGTAATTTTTTCTTTGAAAAAAAAAGTAAAAAACTAAAAATATATAAATGAAAATAAAAATAAAACAAATATTAAAATATGCTTTTAAATAAGTATGTATGTACATATGTGCATATAAAATTAAAAATATTTGAAAAATAGTAAAAATAGAAAGAATCTTAGATTGTACAAAAAGAAGAAGATCTATTTACTTTTTTTTTTTTCTAAATGATTAACAAATATATTGGTGCTAATACTACCAAACCACTATTAATTCATACAGTGTGCTTTTTTAACATATTTAATTTTTTTATATACATATTGTTACGTTTTAACTTTTTTAAAACATTCGAGTTCGTTTAAATTGCGTCAAAATAAAATAAACACCACTTTGTTGTTGTTTACAGTTTTTTATTTACTACACTATGACTTTTATACAGTTTAACTCAATAAAACAGTTTAACATTCGTTTATAGAACACTTTTATTTTCGCTTAAACACGATTTTATTTTATGACAGCAAAACGATAAATAACCGTGACGTAGGTAAAGCAGCCTCTTTATATACCCAGTTGCCTACAGTTTGGAAGGTTCCGGAATGTCTCATATACTCTATTTTATATCCGATAAATCAAATGTTACGCGCAAAGTTGGTCGAATTGGCAGTGCTTTCAGATACTAAAATAAGTACGGCATTGACAGGGTGACACATAATTACCAAATATGCCACAAATTCACAACACAGTTTTGAAGACACATTTTCTTTTCGTAACAATATTTATTCGTTACTTATCAAACAATACTCCTATACTAATTGTCATTTTTTAAAGGAAATTAAAGGTTAATTCAAACCTTTTTGAGAAACTATCGACATAATGTATATAATAATTTATTAGTGAATGTAAATAAGATCACTATTAATATAGCGCAAACTAAATACAATTTAATAGACCTTAAAACAGTGCTGCATCTTCTTTATTTTTTATAACAGCATTTTAACGTCTATTTATGGTTTTCATAAAATGCTGACACTTTGCTAGGATTATTGAGGCCCAAATTTCCTTTATTTTAAACTTTAACCCCTTTAAAGTTATTTGAGACTTATTACGCAACAATCTCTTCATTAATATTCATAGGTTTTCAATGAAAGTAAGATCGGGAGTAGAATAACGCCAGTCCAAAATATCAATTCCATTGTATTGAAATTATTCTTATTTATGATTATGGCTGTATGGTAGGAAGCTTCGTACTACACCCTTTTCTGAAAAACAACCCCATATCATTACACTTTTTGGGTGCTTTACTGTCGGTTTTAGGCAGTCTTTACGAATAACGTGAAGTCGTAAATGCATCGAATCCACCAAGTCTTGCATCACAGAGCTGTGAATTTTTTACCATTCTTCCACTATAATATTCGTTTAGATCTGTTCTTCCTTTTACCCCTAGTTTTGTATTTGGCGCCCTAGATGGTCTCAAAAATGGTCTATTGGTCTAAGATCAGGTAACTAAAAAGAAGTTTTCGGTTGCATAGTGTAATACTATAGCCATTCCTTGAAAATAAGAACGTTTCGGTTCATTATTTTGTTGAAATATAAAGGAGTCATTTAACACTAACTGCATGGATCCTTCTCACAAATTATTGTTTTAAATATTCAGGTACAAATAGTTAACCGTAGTTTCATCAACAATTAAAAGTCTACCAAGTCTGCATACTGTTAGGAACCCGTAAACTATTACTGAACCACTTTCATGTTTATGGTACCAGTCATGTTTTTTAGGAATGCGCTTGTCAGATTGGTAAATGTTTATTTTAGTATCGTCAGCAAATAAAACAGTGTTTCAGAAAGTTTCAGACTGATTTTTAAGCTCTTTAGCGAATTGTAATTTAACTGGCTAACGAACTATATTTTTCTTATACCGTAAAACATGGAGGGGGTTTGATATTGGTAAAGGGGTGCTTTGAGGTTTCCGGATTTGGAAGACTTGTTTTTATTGATGCAATTATTGATTAATATTTATACCTCAATATTCTAAAACAATAATTTGAAAGAAAAAGCCATGCAGTGTGTCAAGTGACTCCTTTATATTTCGACAGATTAATGAACCAAAACATACGGTTGTTATTGTCAAGGAATGGCTACAGTATTACACTATGCTTCTTAGTTACCTGCTCTTAACCCAACAGAGCATTTTTGTGACCATCTAGCCCGCCAAATACGAGAACTAGGAGTAAGTGGACGAAGAGATCTAAACAAATATTTTTTGTTTAAATAAATTTATAGACATTTTTAAAAAGAAATATGTATATAGATTGAATTGTTTACTAATGCTATGTTCGCACGAGACGTCGGATTACTTCGTTCCCTGTTTGCATTACTTAATTAGATTCTACCGTTCGCACGGAAACTTTTAGCAGCTAGCATATGAAGTCAATGCAGCGAGCGCCTATTGTTTTGTTTGTTGTCTTTATTTCGTTTATTTCTTTTGTTGTACTTGACAGCATACTTCAGGGAGGTCAATTTAATAAATTTCCAATGTTAAATCTATAATTAAAACATTTTGATTATGAGCTAATAAGTATGCCAAATTCTTTTGATCTAAGTTTTATAAAAATTAGAGATGACACTGATTTTGAAGTAATACGAAGGGTAATAGAAATAGAATTTCTTACAATTGGAGTGATTCTCTCTCAAGATTTTGTAATAAATTTCATAATCGAGGGTTGTATTATGAATGAGAAAGCGAATTACGAAGAAATGGTATTGTGTGAACATAGCATTACTTAACTGTATATGAAAAATGCACACTGTATGAATCTTTAGTAGCTAGGGTAGTATTAGATTCTTAAGAGAGATTGCTTTTGAGGAAACAATGTAAAAAAAAAAATAGTAGTCAAGTTTTTCTTTTTTTAACTTCGTATGTGGTCCTGCAATACAATAGTTTATAACAAGCTTAACTTTCTTTCTTGTTTGTACCGAATTTTCTAACGCGATTAAATTGTTGCTTAAATACATACCAATGATGTAGCAAGTATTTCATGAGTTTAAAAAATTTTTTAAATTTTTTAAATAATTTAATTTGAAAAAATAAATAATAAAAACACAAATATAGGGTGGGCAAAATAAAAGTTTAAATTTAAAAATGCAATAAAACAAAAACGGTTTGAAATTTTGCCAAATTTATTTTGTTGTTGTTGTGAAGTACAATTATTTCGACTAGAAACGAAATATTAATTCACTCATATGGCTGCCGCAGCTAGCTTCACAGTACCCCATATTCTTTTCGAGTGTTTGCGGTCGTATCACGGCAATGGTATCAAGAAAGTTGGTCTTCAAATGCGCAGTTGTCTCTGGTTTGTCGGCATAACACCTGTTTTTAACGGCCCCCATAGAGAATAATCCAACGGTGTCAATCGCAGCTTCTTGGCAGCCAACTGACATCAATATTTCGGCAAATTAAACGCCGCCAAACATTTGACGCAATAAATCGATTGTGGCAGGAGATATGTGGCAAGTTGCATCATCCTGTTGAAACCAAAACTCGTTTACATCAATACCATGAAGAGCGGGCACAAGAAAATCTGTTATCATGATGTTTGCGAAATATGGTTGCGAAATATGAAATATGGGCCAATGATGCCCATAGCCGCACCAAATACGGCAATTTTGCTTATTAACGTACCTACTAAGATGTAAATGAGCTTCATCCGAAAAGATGATTTTATTTGATGATAAATTTCCAATAAATCCCAACGTTGCTTAAGCAACGTTGAATACCTATCAAATCACTGTGCTAGAATGTATTGTGAAAACAATTTAATACACACTTGCGTCTGCCATAGACTTTTTTGTAGCAGTTCCACTTTTATTTCCCTTTTTGTGTTCAAAGCTTTTGTTTTGCAATTTTAAGGTGTCTGCCTACACTTGATATATAAAACACGTTAAAGTGTTTTATTGGCTTACTGAGACTTATTGTTGCTTCAATTTACTACTCAACCAAAACAGACTTTAAAAAAATGTACAAACAAAAGGTTTTGTTCCCTTGCCCACTGCGAAATGTTTTTGAATAAAAAATTATTAAAATACAAAACAAAAATTAAAATTTTACAAAAATTATTAAAAATTCTTTTAAGACTGCTTATAGCCAAATATTGATCAAGCATGTCTCTATTTTATACAAGAACAAATTTCATATGAAATTATTCTACAAATTGAAAATCATTTGCATTAATATGCTCTAATGGCATACAATCGATTGCTGCTTAAATTTTAAGTCAAAATCTAACAAGACAGCACGTTGATGTAGCAATGGTTGGGTACTCGCATTAATGCCACTCCTGTTTCCCTTTTTTATGCATAACAACGATGACTCGATAATAATGATAAAAATATCAATTCAATATCTGATGGATGAGCTGAAATACAAACTTTTGCTGCTTGGCTTGAAATAAAACCTAAATGAGAGAAGAACGAAAAAACTGTTTAATTCAGACGAAAAATATGAGCGATAACTTTAGAAGTAGAGGTTGTAAACGAAGTTTAAACATACTACTTAAAAATCGGATTGTGTGCTTGAGCTAAGAATACGTTTTAAACTCTTTATGTTTTAACCCTTATGTGTGCGACAAAAAAAAACACCTTTAACAGAGTGACAGGATGTCCGGTTACCACACAGAGAATATGCAGTTTTATATTATTATACTATTCATATACTATATACGAAAGCTGCTTATTAAAACGCGAAAAATGTTTTTGTTGAGCAACACAGAAATTCAAATACGGAGACTCAATATCTAGAGATGTAGTATCGGAAGCATCTAATGCAGAGCAAGAGGTATGTATAGAATCTGATGAGGACTCATACGATTTTGATGACCGTGAAGAGCACAAAATTAACAATCAAGGTGAGATGTGTTGGCTCCTTAAACCATATCCAGAATCCTAAACTTTAAGTAAAATTATTTTACGCCAACGTAGTGGAAATTAAAGATCTATATAAAAGAATCTTTTCCACAGATACAAGTATGTGTGACATAATTTTGCAAGAAAGTAATAGAAAAGAAAAAAAAGTGACTTGGAAATATAGTATCAAAATTCGTGTGAACGACCACCAAAAAAGTATTTACTAGGAATTATGAAAACCAAATCACTTATCACTATTACATGCAGCACTGCCCCGTGACGGATTAAGACTACTTTTATGCTTTATTCGCTATGATATTGAACAAACTTGAAGAAGGCGTATTGAAATTGATAAATGTGCTGCCATTAGAGTCACTTGGACCATGTTTAATGCGAATTTATTAAAAAGTTACAAGCCAGGCAAGGGTATTACCGATGATGAACAATTATTCGGGTGTAGAGGACGTACTCGGTTCACACAATACATACCATCGAAGCCAGAAAAGTATGGCATTAAAATCTTTTGGGCGTGTGACTCGTGAAGTTCATACCTTCTCAACAGGCAAATTTAGATGGATAAGAAAGTTGATGGTGATTGCCACAAAAGTGTAGGCAAAAATATAATCTTAGTCCTAGTCAGTCTATACAAAAACTGTCAGAAATATAACTTGAGATAATTTTTTCACTTCTCTGCAGCTGGCCCAGACATGACGTTCATGGATCCTTACACTGGAGGGAACAGTAAGAAATAAAACATTAGATTTCTGCCATCAAATATGCTGCCTCATAAAGATACGTAAGAATTAGCCTGTTTATTTATTTTTGTAAAACTATTAAATTATTAATCTAAATTAAAACACACAAATTTACATTTTTTGTATATTCATATATACAAAAATTGAAGATAAACGAAAGTTAGGAGTTCTCAGAATATTTCAAAGATCTAGGAATTTTGTGTACAAAGAAAACCGCAATTAAATTCGAATAGGTACCCGGTACCCTGTAACACACATAAATATTAAAGAAAATATTATGTATTATTATATAAAAATTATGTGTGCCGCTGTGGTATGGTAGGTAAGACACCCGCCTACCAACCAGAAGATCCTCGGTTCAATACCAGGCCATCTGAACAAAAAGAAAAAAAGTTTTTTTAACAGCGGTATCACCTCATAACATTAGCTAGTAACTAATTATGAGTATTACTACTATTGAAAAACTTCTCTAGAAATGCCTTTTCCGTTCGGAGCCGGCGTTAAACTGTAGGTCCCTTTCAATGAGTCTAAAAATAGAATCGGGTGCAGCTCATTGACTGAGAGAAGTCCACGTGTTCCTTGATGGAATATTATGGGAATTATATATATAAACATTATAGCTGACATTTTCATTGTATTCGCTTTCTGTGCAATTCTGGTCTCCTGTTAAATATTATACAGCTATTGTTGGCCTAATTTCAAGTTTTGTTGACAGCCACTGAAGACAGGCAGGGCAATATATTTAAATTTTTTTTAGTTTTTGCTTAAGTATTAATCACAAAATGTTAAGAAAGGCTTTTTAAAGCATTCGCTCATAAGAAGAGCGCAAATAAGAAAAGGATATCGATTCCTATTCCTTTCCCATTGCCAACTACGAATACTCGTGTTGAATTTTGTTTTTATTTATGACAGAATATTTGTGACCGACAGCATACCCGGATAACTAATGCCTTTTGAAACTGAATTTTTTTATAGAATTTAACTTCATAATTGAAACTTCTTGAGAGGTCATGACTTTTAATATTTGTCAAAATTTAAGAGTGATTAATACATTCAGATAGACGTAGCATGTCGACTTTCTTCCAACATCCTTTATTTAACAACATAGTCGGACACCTTCATGCATTTCTATGAAAAAAGCCACTGCCACATATTATTTCTCAGTTTTATTAGTAATTATATTGGCAAAAAGTAATACTACTACGGTCACATTTGTCAAATATTTGACGAAAAAAACGTGACCACTATTTTAAAGAAATATTTGTTCTTTAATTATTAATTTTTATAAATAAGTACTTTAAAAATGTAAATATTTTTTTTTTTTTGCTTTTAAAAAATTGTTTAAGAAACGCTGACATAAAAGAAAATGTTTCATTAAAATGTTTCTATGGTTACGTTTTTTTGTCAAATATTTGCCAAATGTGACAGTAGCTTTAGAATCCACGAACTTATATTATCTTCAGTTCAAACGATGTAAAAAAATTATCGGTTTTTATTTTTTGCTGAGTTGTTTAAGGTTGGTTTTCCAGTATACCACTGGCCATGGGATAGGAGTTGAAAGAATTACAGGCTCAGATTATTTTTATAACGTAATTTTCAGGCTTTGACGACATATACTGCATGAAATACGTATGTCTCGGGATCATAACTTTAACGGGAATTAGCATTTTACATAACATACATTTCATGAAATGATACAGTTTTATCGGATCTGGCACCTGATGACCGAGTTTTAAATTATCGAATTCAATCGTAATTAATGGGTATCCACAACTCATATAAATGTTATCTATTTGACTTATGAACACCAGCATCTATCCAAATATCAAAAATTGAATTTAGTTCATCTTTTTCGAAAGTCTTAAATATATGGTTTTTAACTGCTACGTTTTTAAATGTGTAATTTTGTAATAATTAATTGTAATTTTTCAAAATTTTTTTTTTTTTCGAAAATGTTTATTTTCTATGAAATTTGTATGAAGATACCCCAGTACCTTGTAGGCAGTGTTGCCAAATTTGCAGATTTATCTGTAGTTTGCAGATTTTTTAAGCATTGAGTAGTTTGAAGATCTTTGCTTAAAAAAATAAGTTTTTTTATAAATTGTGCAGATATTGCAATTTTTAACATTTTAGTAGTTTTTTACTTTAAATTTTTATATTTTAACTACAATTTCTGAAGTAGGAATTTCAGATCATTTGCTGCGGAATTGTGTACTCGTACTTTTTTTAATTCGACAATGTAATTATCCCTTTTTTATCACTGTTCAAAAAGTATGTGACACTCATATTTAGGTATAAGAAAGTTGCGTTTTGTTTTGCACAGTCATTTTAGAAATATACATTTTTTGAGCAAAATAAAGTTAAATTACATAACATACTAAGTAGATACATACAGATGTATGTATGACTGATATGCCATATCTGCTTCACTAATAAAACGTGAAATATTAAAAAAAAAGTTTTAGCCTTAAAGGTAACTTTATTGCTTTTGAAGTTTATTCAATAAACTAAGCCGTTTTGATTTACGCGAATATATGCTGTGCAACCTCTTCCACTTTCGAAATAACTGTATATCTCGAAAACAAGAGCTAACCTCAAAAGTGTTTAGCCCCACTTGATTCAGCATATTTGAATCCGGTTCACCCACCGGGTGCCAAGCTTGTCGGAAGAAAAGTGTTAAATTCGAGCACAGTGTCATTTATGTATATCACATTAAGTTTGTTGTTTTGTGCTTGAATAAAAAACACACTATGAAATAAATTATCCGAAATGTTCTGTAAATCGAAATCGAGTAAAATTGAAATCTAATGAAACTTCAAATTGCTTGATATTTTTTATATTAATTCACTTAATTGAATTTTAAACAACTTCTCTGATTATTAACCCTCTAACGTTTTTGGCTGCCTCAAAGCAGCTATCAATTATTCGTTCACATTTAAGCAACCTACATTTTTCAATTGATGTTTTATTCCATTTTGTTGCCAGCAATTCTGTTTATCGTTGTAAATTTGTCTAAATCGAATTAGATGAGTTTTGTTCTTTCTGTAAACATTTTTGTACAAGAAAATAGTCAAAGCGAATAAAATTATTTGGAAAAAAGTTTACTTTTAATATCGAAAAAAGGTTTTTGAAATACGGAAAAACTATTACAAAAATTTTTTTATGGGTATTTTATATCCATTTGGCCAAGCAAACATAATTTTGTACGATCTGTAACTGAAAAATTAATTTAGGCCTCAGGACACGCTTGACCCTTAATGGCAAAAATTTTCATATATAGATATTTTTCATTCGGCAGTACTACATAAATACAATATAGCAAAAAGACGCAGTTTTATGCAATAGAAGAAATAATTTGGTAAATTTTTCAGTTGGACAAATAATTCATTCCTTGAATGCGATAAATTCTGATAACGAACTATCCGATTATATAAGCGATAGTGAATTCGAATATACAAGTTATATAGTTGATGACATTCGTGCTGAAAATACAGCATGGTTTTAATTAATAAGGCTACAAAAATTTAAAAATGTAGAATTTCACCTATGGACTAAATCGTCTATTCATTTATTAATTAACGATTCACATTTACCAACATCTTCTTTATTTTAGCACATGATGGTGTTTTTAGTGGTTCAGATATTTTTTTTTGCTTTTATTCCAATTTTAATGTGAAATTTGCCTTATTTTTTAAATAAAATAATACAATTCTATACAAAAAAAAACAAAAAAAAAAACATTAAATAAATTATACACAGATTAGTATCTGAAAAAAAAAAAAATTCCCTAGTTGCTTTTGACCGTTAGAGGGTTAAGTGTGTACAGTTTTTTCTCTTGAAGATCAGTTTTTTCTTCTAAATTTTACATTTTTCTAAAAAAAAGAAATTGTGGCAACACTGCTAGTAGGAAAAACTGTGTAGTTTTACAGTCAGTCATATATGGGTTAAATAAAACATAGCACGTAAAACAATGTTGGTAGTGGGAATGAACCCATCTTTTATGATATCTTTTAAATCTATTAATTCATTGATTAATTATCTTTCAAATAACCTCTTTGGTTATCTAAAGTTTAAAATAATTGGCGTATATATATATTTATTTACCATTTTAAGTATGTGCAATTTTTCTAAAACAAAATATGGCAACATTGGAAAAAGGGTGTAGTTTTTTCTGTCAGTCACATATGGGTTAAATACAACATAGCACTCAAAACAATGTTGGTAGTGGGAATGAACCCATGCAATTTAGACTTAACAGCGAATGTGTCAAATACTATGGGTAATCCGCATCGCTAATTTTAATGCATAAAAAGTGGTTTTGTAAGTTCCCTGTACCAACAATTGTACAATTTGTTTTGTAATGCAAAACATTCCAATTGCCAAAAATGGTCAATAAAACCTATGGAATGGTATTGGATGAACGTAAAATTAAAGTGCGTAAGGCAAATAGAGGTAAGTAAAACTATAGACATTTCAATCGAGAAGGTACATGGAATTTTACAAGAACTTAAGGATGAATGCGAAAACTGGAATGGAAATTATATGGTATGGTATGTAAGACACCCACTTATCAATATTCAAAAAGCAGTATCACCTCATAGCGACTGGTTATGAGTATTTGCGATATGAATATCTTCTCTACCTAATGTATCTGCCGTACGAAGGCGACGTTAAACTGTAGGTCCTTTCAACGAGTATAAAAATTGAGTCGAGTGATTCAGATAAATTCCTTCTTGTTCCACTTGGGATGTCGCTTGTATTATTTATGTATGTATTTGTGTAATCTATTACAAAACTTATGGCCACCTTATTCAGATTACGCCCTAATTTGGGGATATGTTATGCCTCGAGCAAGCCGGCATCCGTCCGGGAAGAACGCGAGCCAACCATATAAAAATGTTGCGCGTTATAATAGGGCAGACTAAGGAGTATAGCAAGCACCTCTACCTGCTATTCGTCGATTTCAAAGAAATTTTTGATATCCTGTTACGGAATATTCCATTCAAATAACCGTTCTCAACAACTGCCACTGAAAAAAAGGTTGGACTACTTTACTAACTTTATACCTTTTAATAAAAAAATTCGTAATGCAGAAGACGAAAAGCGAGTCCCCAGAGAGTATACGGTGTAACCTGAAAAGTCGCTCAAGTGATATTGACTACGCACACGATAACATAAAATAAGCGTTACACAAACAAACTCATTTTATTGTCAGTACAATGGTAACATTTCTGTTCGAGAGGAAAATGCAAAGTAAAGTGCAGAGAAATTGCGTACCGCAAAAAACAGCAAAGTTTATCAAGATAACGATCCCAAACACATGTCAGATGTTACAAAGCTTTCGTTAAACCGTTACCATTCTAAATTTTTAGAAATAACCGCGCGGAACCCAGAACCTTATGTAATTAAAAATTTGTGGACATCACGTCGCAAAAGTTGCCAAAAAATTTTTAGAAACGATCCAGTGTGATATCCTTCCCTATCCTCCGTACATTGCTTTTTCTTCTACTTGCTGTTTCGAAGTATGCAACATGATTTGGCAGGCCACCGCTTTACTTTTTTCAAATTGAAAATTGACTTCAAAACTGGATCGCCTCAAAAGACGAGGAGTGTTTTTCGAGCCGAGATTCTAATATTACCTGAGAGGTAGGGAAAAGTTGTTAGTTATAATGGCCAATATTTTGATTTACTTGTTAATTCGTTATCCTTTAAAATAAAATAGTTTTTTTGAGTTAAAATAAAGAACCGAATTAATTTGTACCCCTAACAGATAAATTACACGGTGCGGTAAAAAATGGCAGAAGGATCTGTTTTTGAAATTTTCGAAACAGTTCCAAAATCTCGAGTTATGGGTAAAAAACCGGTTTTCCGGACCTTCAGGCAGTCATAAGCTCAAATATTAGCATATATAGCATATGTTAGCTGAATATTACCCGATTTTAAGTTTCTTTTCGGATGATATATATGTCGTTTAAGTAACTTTGAAGAATTTTGGTGTATATCTCATGAAAACAGATTTTTTACCCAATTTTTTCTACATTCAAGTTTATATGCGTTTTTGCGAATTATATTGAGTTATGAGTAAAACGAGACTTACATTTAAGAAATCCGTTGGAAATTGACGGAGATTTTAGGATATAGCTGAGTTATTAACAGTTGTTTTTTTTTAATACTGAAAATATTTAAGTGTCCCAAAAATTGTAAATGTTACTAAAACAAATAAAGTTGCCGTGCATTTTGATTTTCTCGAAAAATCGGCAGTTTTGGAGCAAAAATCGGTAAATCGGTATAAGAATTCTTGAGAGCTATACAACGCTTAGCGCTCTGATTTAGGTTTGGCTGTAAGCATCAAAAGGACAAAATAATACGAATTGGCATAATTAACACTAAAACTTTGCCCATCAGCGGCATAAAAAGTGATAACAGGACAAAAAAACCTTTGACTACTTTTGTACATGAACAAGAAGTTTTAAAATAGACTCTAAAGCACTGCCTCAGACGAAGTAAAATGTCTCAGGCACTGTTTCAAAAAAACTGAGGTATTTGAGTTCTTCTTTCGACATTCAAAGAATATAGCGAGTTTCGCATTTGATTCTCATCTGCAGAACATCACAACAATAACAACGAAGAGTGTCTGCAAGTCTTGCGCAAGTGTATGTAAGATACACTTCAATGCCCTTTAAAGGTTAGGCGCAATATGTAAAGGGTATAGAGGCGCAATATGTAAGACAAGTAAGAATAGATTATGTTGTATAACGGGTATATTTTGTCTTCTGATTTTTTTTATATTTAATTATTTCCGTGGTGTAGTGGTTAAAGCTCACGAATACAACACAAGTGGCACACGCTCGAATTCCCAGCAGAGGATATGACGATTAAATTTTAATTGCGGTTTCAAATGTTTCGTAAACCTCCGTCGATTCAGCTTACCTCTGGCGATGATGACAAACATCAGACGAATGATCAGGATAAAAGTCACCTATTAGGAAAAAATTAAAATGCCGAGGAAGAATCACCACCACCACTTAGCAAGGATATGAAGGCGAGCTACAGTCGATTAATCTTTTGCTTAGCTTGAATATCAACTTGATTAAAGATCAGAATCAGAAATACAGCAATGGATGCTTTGCACTAAGCTAAATGCCCTCCAGAGGATTGATATAGAAAAAATTTATCGAAGAATCTAAGCTTTCCGCCTGCAGGTAGTTTGTAACTGAATAGTATCCACAATTCTAAAAAACTTTTTACTAAAATGTATTTCAAGGACGGAAATTCGCACAACCGACTGCCGTTAAAGAAAAATTTTAAAATTAATTTTAAATAAATATCCGGTTACGAAACAGCCAAAGAATCGATGCTGTTTACCGGCAAAACGAAAAGCTTTTCGTTTGAATACGATTATGGAGATGATGTTGTTCGCGTTCATTTTCGTTTTTATTTTACGGTTTGTTTGTGCATGTCCATAACGACCGGCAAGCCATCACGTTTTTTTTTCGTTTTATTCTTTATGGTTCGACATGTTCAAATAACAAGGAATACCATCATCGGATACAATTGAGATGAGAAAAGTTAAAAACAAACAAAGACTGACAGACAGACAGACAATGATAACGAAAATGAAATGAATACCAAAAATATACTCACTATTCTATAAATCTGATGATTTTTTTCTTCTTTATTTTTTGGTTGAATACGAATCGATTCATTACGATTTGGCAGAAAACTCTCAGGTGTTGTTGTACAAGCAAGTATTTAGTTAGACAGTTCAATTCATGCGTACGACATACTCGTACAAATGTAAGCCAAAGAAATGCAAAAATGGCCCGTAGTACTGGGGTGTCAGTAAACATGTTGGGGAATTAGTCTGGTTTACTGGTGCCACTGATGCACGGAGGGAGTGCAAAAGAGTTTTTCCAAATCAAAAACTATAGATGGCTAATAAAAGCCATCCTCTTCAAATTCACAATGATTTTCAAACTATTCACAGACACACTAGTCTGATGATGATAATGATGATGATGATGCTGATGATTTGAGTTTGATTTCATACATTTGAGGGCATCATTTTGTGAAAAAATTTGTTTTTGTTTTTTTTAAGTGTCTTGCTGAGACTGAGTGATGAGGCCAATAGGCACGTGTTTAAATAAAATTTTCACAAACGATTGCCTGCATAAATATTGGCTCAGTTTTATGGATACAAATGACGATAATGATGCTAATGATTATGTTTACATTTTAAATCATCAAAATTATGAAAATTCTTTATAATCGCATTTAAACTCAATAGTGTTTAGGGTCATAAACAATAAAGAACCTTTAAGCTTAAGAGTGGTTTAGGTATAATTTAAAAATAAGGGCTTTAAAGTTATATTTGGTTTATAAATTTTTTAAATTTATATTTGAAATTATGGTGGATGATGGAGAAAAATTTGAAAATACTGTGCCCATTTATAGACTCTAGCGGAAATCTAACCCACGACTCAATGCTGATAGTCTAGGTCACTACCCACAAGCCTAACGAAGCACTCGGCTAGAAATTTATTTAAGAATTTGTTTTAACATTTTGTTTAGTTCCTAAATCTCAACTTTTTGCAACTTTTAAAATATATTTTTTCTAAACAATTGAAACATTTTCCCCTAAAAGGCTTCAACAAGTGTCTTAAACAAGAAAATCTTCCCCTGCTAGAGTTAAATTTCTCTTACAATATGTGATGTGTGGGCAACAGCAAATGAAGCACTAAAATATCCAAAAATTCTACAAAGAAATAAAGGTATCTTTCCGTCTCAAACAATACAATCAATAAAAGGACAAGTGTATGGCATAAATGAATAAATGAATGTGTTCTTACATGTCCATAAAAGTCTTAAATAACAATATTATCTTGAACGAGTCCAGTTACCACCGGACTTGACAATTCTATTGCAAAACTTCCTCTGTCAAAAGAATATACACCAGTTTGTTTGTGTATAAGCTACGTGCTAGGTTGGCCAAAAGTGTCAAGAAAATTGAAACAAAACTAAACAATAGAACAGCAACAGAAGAAGTTGTAGCAACAACCGAACAGAATAGTAACTTCCGTTTAGTTGTGCAATTTGCGATAAAAGGCAACAACAATTTAGAGTAAATTGGCAAAGAGCAACACATGCACGTATTACACATACCCTTACAAATAAAATTTGTTACTTTAAGTTGTATTTCCTTTTTTATTTTGTTGTTTTTGTTTTATAACCAAAAATATTGTTCTAGAACTTCTTTAGCTATCCTTTTACTTTTGCAGAAGTTATGCAGACATACATAGATTGTGGCATATATTGTCTAACATGTCTTATAAGTGCAACAAAATTAAGAGTTTCTTGTAACACTTCCTTAAGCTACTGGCTATGGCAAAGACCTTAAAGATGAACCGAACGAAAGTTTATCCTGTGTTTGCCTTTTTAATCCTTAAAATCTATGGCGTTATTTTACACTTATTGATTGTAATTTCCTTAAAACAAATGGGAGTGTTTAAAAAGTATTTTAGAAATTTTCCTGTTAAATTGTGTACGAAAATATAATTGAAAATATTAAGTGAAATATGCGAAAAAGAGGGGAAGGTCTTTGGGTTAAACAAATTTCAATTATATTCTAATAAAATACATTTTTGTGATTTTATCCCAATTTAAAACAAAATTCCAATAGACCGAAGAAATCTAAATTAGAAAGCATCTATTGGACTTGGAAAATTATGCTTTTTAAAAATGCCATTACAATTAAAACCATTCTAGATGCAGAGCAAATTTTGCATCATAACTTACGCCTGTGCTTGAAGAAAATATAACTAATCCAGGAGCTGAAGGTAAAAGATAAGGCGTAATGTGCCCTGAAGCGGTTGGAAACTGACCATAATTTTCATCAAATGCCTTTAGCAATCGGGCCCGTTTCTGAATAAAATGGCGTCCAACGCATCTCCAAAAAGCGACTATTTAATACTGTTACAAAAATCGGGTTAAATAAACAAAAGCTGCATGAACAACTTATACGTGCTGTTTACAAATAACAAAATCGACAACAATAAACATTAGCAGAAATAAAGTAAAAAAATGTGGTACGGTAACAACAAAATCTAACACCGAAAAAAAAACAAGTAACAGACAATAACAAGCAACAACATACTCAGAATACTAAGAGCTGAAAGAAGTAGATGTTTACATCGCATGGCTACATAAGAACTAAAAAGAAAGAAATGGAATCTACTTGATACATCGAGAGGTGCGAGAGCTTTCGAAGTGTTGTTTACTCAGCCATATAAAAAGCACAGCAGTGCGAACAACAGCAACGATGCCGTTGTGACACTAAAGTATCACTTTTAATCCTTTTTCATGCCAATGACACTTTTTATGACCCTTTTTTTAATGTATCCCTTATTGACCCTTTTGAATATGAGTAGAGGTCCAAAATTTCTCAAGAAAATTCTAAGTACACTTAGTTTTTAATTATGTATGTTGTATATATACTTAACATGCATGAGTTTTGTGAACACATATATTAAAATTGCGTTCGATATTATTACATATTTTTTGTATAAAGTTTGACAATTGTGTAAAATGAACTGATGATCAACTGCGATTATGCCCTGATTTATGTATGTATTTCGGCTTAAGTTTTGACAGCAAGACTCTATTTATTATATATTTTTTTAGTACATTTTCATTTAATTTTGTAGTTTCGCGTGCCTTCCATATACACATATGTATGTTTATTACATTCCCAAATTTCTAATTTTAATTACTTATGTATAAAATATATTTGTTGTTTGTGGTTAAATCAAAAAGAATAGATGAGCAGCAGGCTTCATCAAGCAATATGGAAAACCATAACAAAACTGCCTAACATACATATATTATCGCGGGTATCAAAATTTTATGTTGAAGAATTTTGGAGTAAAGTTGTTTTGCGCGATAAAAGTAGGAGTATTAAATATAAGCGCGACGAAAACAAAAAGTTAAAGAAACTAGAAGTTCCGACATCAAAACTTGACTTGACGGCTTCACCTGACATAAGTCCCACAGGCAATTT
This sequence comes from Wohlfahrtia magnifica, assembly GCA_023159175.1. NCBI lineage: Eukaryota > Metazoa > Arthropoda > Insecta > Diptera > Sarcophagidae > Wohlfahrtia > Wohlfahrtia magnifica. The sequence goes on along the minus strand of JAKWBJ010000019.1, from coordinate 825,946 downwards.
ATTTGATAAATTGGATAACTAGAGTATAAAAAAAGTGCACTTAAAAACAAACAAGGCTGTAAGACTTCTTCCTAAATGATATCTTCCTAAATGCTATCACATTAATTCAAAACTACGGTAAAAAATTGTATTTAAATGCAATGAATAAATATGGATCTATTAAATATAAATTAACAATAAAACAGTTTTTAACATTTTTTTGGGGATAATAAGTTACCTAATACTGCAGAGCATGTATACTTTTCTGTGTGCAGAAACTTGAATTTATTATTTTTCTTTAAGCTTAAAGCTTAAGCTCATATACTTTTGTAATATTTTTTGCGTAGATTTACATTATATCCAGTGTTCGAGGGAATATGTATACTTTCCTGTGCGACTGTATATTCAAATTTATATGAATTCGTTACATACGTATATATTTACTTTGACTCCTACTAGTGCTTCCGCTAAAAGAATTTTTCAAAACTATCACTGATTAAAAATAAACTTACAAACTTAAAATATAAACATGTGGATCCATGCTTTCTTCTCTCAATTTGTTCGAATCGGGGCTGGAAAAATGGACTCCAAGTAAAGAATTAATTAAAAAATTAGAAAAAATAGTTCTAAAAAGTGATAAACATTATCAAGGGTTTTTGTTAAAGTAACTTCTTTCTTTTGGATAATATGACTAATATTTGAATGTATATGTGAAATGTTTTTTAGTTTTAACATTAATTTATAATTTAAGTATGAATAATTAATTTTATTTTAGTTTAGTTATCTTAGTGTATTTAATTAACTGTTAAAATTCGTTTTTGTTTTTTTATTGAAATAAATTTAATTTTTTTTAACAAAAAACTTGACCCTATTTTACTTTAAAATACCCTTTTTATGACCATTTTTCGAAATTTTCAATGGCAATACTGAACAACAGTCAGTTTATGTGTTGTAAACTCAGCGAGTCAGTTTATTTGGTGTAAACTCAGCGAACGTGTTATTGGTTTGAACTCAGTGTAAGAGAGTTTAGTGGGGTTAAACTCTGCTTGAAGAGGTTGTGATTGAACCTAAGTTGTGTCTACGATCGTGTTATAAGATATTTAAGTGGAAAGATCTGTCGAGTAATTATTGTAGTTTACAAAGTTGTAAAGATAAAGGGTAATTCAGAATAAAAATTGTAATTGCTTGTAAAAAGGTTACGATCACTGGTGCACAAAACTGTGTGGAATAAAGGATTTTAGTTAAAAACTAAACACAAAACTTATTTTATTTGAACCACAATATACGAACTTAAAAAGATAAAAACGAAATAATATGAATTTTGAGCTGGTGGCTTTAATTTGCTATATTTCCATGAGAACGACGTTGACCAGGAAAACACAGTTAACGGCGAGTGCTACAGGTCCTACAACAGCACAATGCTACGTGCCACACAGCTCATATCATATTGGACATTATGCACGAGTTATTTGAGGGCAAGAGATCCACGGAGATCGTGCTATTTGACCCAGTTGAAATTTTACTTATTGTGTTTTTTTTTTTTAGCTCGGTGGCCTATGCGAATGAAACACAAACCACAGCAGCTCTCAAAATCAACATTACTTAGATTATCGATCACTTTCAGCACGATTTTTACGCGAGGGTCCTGGCAGAGTTGTGACAAGTTTTCTCTTTCTTAGCTCACTACTTCCAATATATGTTGAAGGTGACACCACTTGAGATGAAGAAGCGTATTAAAGTACAGGGTGTTCGCCGGGAAGGTACACTACTTTGTTTTGCCGCCATTTTGTTAAACATTAGTCTTGACAGTTCATATTTGGCAATCGTGAAGTAGAGACGTAGCAAATTTATTATGGAAAAATATATAGTAAGCCAACGTATTTTAATCGTTGAAACATGTTATCAAAATCAATCATCGATTACTGTGACGATGGAAAAGTTACACAAAATTTTTGGGAGAAACAACGGATTGTTGAATGGTTATGTGAATAAACAGAATAGTCGGTTCTGGGCAATGGAAAACCCTCAAATTATTCATCAGTCACCTTTGCATCCATTAAAAGTGAGTGTCTGGTGTGCAGTTTGGTCAGCAGGAATCATTTGGTCTTACTTCTTTGAAACTGAAAACGGCGTAACGTCAATAGGAAAACTTTTTAACGCCATGTGCCACTAACGCTACTAACATGTGGTTTCAACAAGACGGTGCCACATCGCATACAGCCAGGATTACAATGGAATTACTGCGAAACTTCTTTTCCCAACAAATTATTTCAAGGAATGGTGATATTGATTGGCCTCCACGGTCACCTGATTTGACTGCTCCGGACTTCTTTTTGTGGGGATATCTGAAAAGCTTATGCAGAATAAACCAGAAACGTTGGAGCAACTCAAACAAATTATTTTTGATGAAATTAATGAAATACCGCGTGAAATGTGTGAGAATGTAATGAAAAATATGCTCAAGATGGCTCGCATTTGTGAGGCTAACAGAGGCGGGCATTTATCTGATATTGTATTCCATACATAATTGCCGACATTAAATAAAACATTTATCAATATAAGATCTATTCTTTTTCATATAATCAAAAATTATAAACAAACAAAGTATTATATCTTCCCGGCGGACACCCTGTACATGTTCCCACGAATTTTTACACTTTCACAATTAAAAACAACGCTTTTATCGACAATATTCTAAGCTTAACCTAAATGGTTTACTTCACATTTTTAAAGAGTTTTCTCCTGTCAAATTTGTGAAATGTAACTTATGGCTTTTCAGATTTCATATAACAAAATGAACCTGTATTATTACACTTGACAAAAGAAACACGGCACAGCCGACAACAATATTACCAAGAACTGTTTTTGAAACAACAAAATGTATTATGTTAAACTGTAGAAAACTATGAACCTTAAGAACTAAAATTGTATATATAAAAAAAAAAAACAGTAACTTCAAGACTTCTCACTATTTTTCGTCATTAGAGTAGAAATTTATCTTTGCAACCGACAAAAAAAATACCTTTTAGAAATAATATTGTTACGAAAATAAAAATGCATAAATTTTGTATATCTAGTAGTTATGTGTCACCCTATCAATGCCGTACTTATTTGCGTATTTGGCTGCACTGCCAAATCGACGTTACATTTGGATTAACGGATATAAAAATAGAAGATGTTCGATATTTCCGAAACCTTCCAAACTGCAGGCAATTAGGTATATAAAGGGTCTGCTTTACCTATAGTCTTAGTTAGTCTATCGTTTGGCTGTCAGTAAATAAAGTTGTGGTTAAAGCGGAAATAAAAGTGTTGTATAAACGAATATTAAGAGTTGTATTAAAACAAGCCGTATAAAAGTTATGGTGGAATAAACAAAAACTGTAAAACAACAAAATAAAGCGGTGCTTATTTTATTTTAACGCAATGTAAACGAACTCAAATGTTTTAAAAAAGATTAAAACGTAACGGTATATATATGTTTGCATACATGACAAATTTTTTTAAATAAGTTTTAGATTTTATTTTGAAGATCTTCAATCAGAATCAATTTTTCTTTCAATATTAAATATTAAACTTTGAAAATGATTAATGTGCATATTTGATAGTATTAAATATTTTATATATTCTAGATACGAGTATATGTATGTATGTATGTATGTATGAATATTTTCGTAAAATCTTCTTCTTCTTCTTTCACAAATATAACCCTTATGCTAAATTAATTATTTCAAAAGTCTCTCATAAACTTGGCTTTGTAACTCGTAAATGTTCGAATAACAAGAAAACCAATTGTAATAATAAAACGAACATGTGTACGATGAGTACGTATGTACGTATGAGTGTATAACGGGAAGAATAGTTTATATTACAAAATAATGTCTATGACATATGACCAAAACATATTTATAATAAATAAGTTGCAAAACGAAATTGGAAGAAAAAAACAAACAAATATGAACAACAAAACTTGGAAACAACAGAAGGAGCAAAAAAAAAAACTGAAAATACACGCACAGTTATTTATAAAGGGTGGTCCAAGCAAAATAAAAAGTTTTCAGAGAATTATCTTATTGCTTGTTATTATGATAGAAGGATCTATTCGTATGTCAAATATGTGTGAAATAAAATAGCGGCCAAATGCTCGCCACGATTTCGGTGACATAACGCTATCCACTGGTCTATACTTTCAGTGACTTTGAGACATAATTGAGGTTCAATGTCGTTAATGTGCCGAATTATCTAATCCTTAAGCTCTTGAATTGTACTTGGCTTATTGACGTACACTTTTTCGTTTAAATACCCCCAAAGAAAAAAGTCCAACTGTGTCATATTTCATGATCGTGGAGGTAACACTGCCATTGAATTTCTCGCGCAAAAGAGACATTGTTTCGTTAGCTGTGTGGCAAGTGTCACATTCCTGTTGGAACTACATAATGTCTAGTTCCTTATCCTCAATTGCTGGCTATAAAAAGTTCGTTATCAACTCGCGATAGCGAATAACATTCACGGTAACTATATGGACGACCTCATTTTCGAAAAGTGCGGCACGATGACGCCGTTAGCCGATAAACAGCATCAAACGTTCACTTTTTGTGGATGCATCGGCTTTTCATCAATCGTTCGTGCATTCTCATTTGCCCAAATGCGGCAATTCTGCTTGTTAATCAATCCACTAAGTTGAAATTGTGCCTCGTCGCGGAATATCATTTTCTTTGTAAAGTCACCATTCACTTCTGTCTATGCAACTAAGTATTTAGAGTATTGACGACGTTTGAAATGGTTAGTAGGCTTCAGCTCTTCAGTCAAATGTAAGCGTGTAAATTCAAATATTTATTCAAAATTCAGTAATATTTGTGAGATGTTGACGTCCTTCTGTCACACTATCGCGAACAACAGCAATGTTTTCCGCAGAACGAACTGGGCAAGCATGCAAGCATGTCTTCACATTTTCTATAGATCTGAAATTTGCGCATAATTCTCCCGACTGTAAACACATTTGGTCGACTATGCTGATCCATGATTGAATTTGTCAAACACTGAAACAAAGAAATGTCAAATTAAGTTGGGCAAAAAACTTGACGTTAAGGTTTGACTCACAATTAACATCGTGCATTATGGTTGGATCACCCTTTAGAAGGCCAAGTCAAAAGGACAATATGTGTATGTCCTTAAAACCATAAGTGTGGGCAGCATTCCTTTATCGACTCAAAGTAAATAGAATAAAATTTATTGAATTTACAGAGTAAGTGGTAGTAAGAGGAAGAGAGAAGGAGAAAAAGTTTTTCTTTTTCATCCTTTGCAAACAACAAATTGAATGTAATTTGTAGACAATAAATGAAGAGAATAAAGACATTTTTTTTCACAAAAATGACCAAAAATGTATAAAAATTTGTAACTATTTGAAGTGGAGTATTAAAAGATATTTTAAGTTTTTTTTAGATTTAAATGCATTTGTTTAAAGGAATTAGAAAAAGTATTGTGGAAAATATTTTATTTTTTATTGTTTTTATAAAATAAATTAATTTCAATTATAATTTTTTATTTTTTTTATATTTTTGTTATTATAGGCTTGTTTTCTAGAAAATGGAAAATGAAAAAAAAATTAACATCAACGAAGTAAAATAAAAGCTTGATAATATCAGCTACGAATCATTAATGTTAATAGATATCAGCACGAACGACATTCAAAGTTTAGGTTACGATAGAAAAACTGGTTCAAATCGATGGAGGAATAGAACCGCGTAAGGAGGCTGAGTCTGAGGCCTTGAAGTGCACGAGGTGTCATTCATACCTATCATCTTTAAAACCGATTTTAATATCGGGTCCGCCATCTAACGTTTTTTTTTTCAACTAGTGCTTATTTCGTTAATGGTAACACTTAGCTTATACGCTTGAACAACGCTGGGAAATATTGCGACATTACTTTGAAAATCATGGTAATGTTGCAGAATGTGTGCGATGTGTTCAGATGAAGCTCATTTTGATCTGGGCGGGTATGTAAACAGGCAAAATAGTCGCATTTGGGGCACAGTAAACCCGCACGCATACATTGAAAATCCGATACACCCAAGACGAGTCACTGTTTGGTGGGGACTTTTGTCCAGAGGCATAATTGGGCCATTTTTCTTCGAAAATGAGCAAGAAGTGGCCGTTACAGTCAATGGCGATTATTATCGGACCATGTTAAAGGAACTTTTGTGCACAGAAATTGAAGAGGAGGATATTAGCAACATTTGGTTTCAACAGGACGGCGCTATGTGCCACACAGCCGAAGCTACACTCGATGTTTTGCGCCCTGCTTTTGAAGATCGCATTATCAGCAGCAGAACTGATGACGTTTGACCACCTGGGAGCTGCGATTTGACACCGTTGGACTATTATTTGTGCGGTGCCGTCAAAGATGAGTTTTACTCCAACAAGCCAGAGACAACTGACGCTTTAAAAGGCAATATTCGTGAAGCCATTGGTGAAATACAGCCGCACACAATCGATAATGTGCTTAAAGATTGGACCGATCGTGTAGGCTACTGCAGGGCCAGCCGAGGCAGCCATTTGAATGCAATTATTTGCCATTATTAACCGGAAAGTTTTTTTTATAGGATTTTCAAAAAAAAAAAAAAAATTATTTGGCGGACTCTTTATATTTTTCAGATAGACTTAGAAAAAGTAAAAAAATAATATAAAATTTTAAAAATTTGTATAAAATAGCTTCTTTTGATAATCGCCTAACTTCAGTAATTTTTCTTTCTATTTAAAAACGAATGTTCTATTAAGTAACACCGCAAACACCAGTACATATACCCTTTCAATTATTCTTTTCACTTAAATTTCTCTTTTTCTTTTTGAAAGTCAAAAAATAAGCAGCCATTTTATTATAAGAATAGCTTAACTATTTGAGAATAATCCCTTGCTTACATTCATTATTAGTATTGAATTAAATCTACCGAATCAATAGAAGAAAATCTTCTCTTTTATTTGTACTTTTCGTAAAGAAAATTTTATATATTTTACTTCCACCTGAAAGTTTATTCTTAAGCGGCACATAAAGACTACAAGTAATTTGTGGCATTAAGCTTATGGTACACAATAGACCAATTTTTTATCAGTTGCTTAAAAAGAATGTAATTGGTTTTGTACTTAAGTCTACTGTTAGTTAATCATTTGGTTTTTGGTTTCAAAAGAAAGTGAAAGTATTAAATGTTACATTTTCTTTTAAAAGGGCTCATAATACGGCATTTGAATAAACAGATTGTTATTCTAATAGTTGATATAGGAATGTACTTGTAGACGAGAACGCTTTTGTAATTAATTGCTAAGGAGAATGGCAAAAGTCAAAATAAATTTTTTAAATGAATTATTCTTGAGGTAATGCTAAGTAAATATAAAAAAAAATAATTTTCTCTATTGAGGTTTTTCCCATTGTTTAGGTTTGCAAATAATACATTTTATTTTTTATTTTTATTTTTGCCACCGTAAAGAGGTTAAGGAAAAGAGATAGCAGAGGACTTGAACATTGATTTGGGTTTCTGTCGTGTAGCAGCAAAGCTGGTGCCAAAAAAACCTCAATTTCATGCAAAAAAGAGACCGTGTTGAGGTCGCAAAAGACATGATTTTGTGAGGCTGAATCCAATTCCACATTCATCAAAATGATCATTACTGGAGACGAAACGTAGGTTTTTGAGTACTACACGCAATCCAAACATAAGGCAAGTGAATGGCGTTCATCAAATGAGCCGACACTAAAATAACCACGCCGTTTTCAGTCCAAAAAAAGAGGCAATGCTCACGGTTTTCGTGGATTACAATGGTGTAGTGTATCATGAATTTTTACAGAGTAGTATTTGGGCGTTACAAGACGACTAGGTGAAGCAATTCGCCGAAAGAGACCAGAATTGTTGTCAGAAAACTCGTAGATTTTGCACCATGATAACGCACGTTGTACGCACATTGATTCCAAATTTTTTTGGCTGCCTGTGACTTCCTTCTTTTCAATTGAGCTAAAAAATCATCATGGGGAACGCGTTTCATCAGCCGAGAGGAAATAACGGAATAATCGCAGGAAGCTCTGATGGACATATCACAAATCGAATATAAAAATTCTTCGAGAATTGGATCAAGCGCTGGCATAAATGTGTTGCAGTTGATGGGGATTACTTTGAAGGGGACAATATACATGCATTTCTAATATTCTGAATAAATTCCGGGAACTTTTTGATCAAGGTGGTACATTGATAAGAATTTGAAATGTGCAGTATTATATGAACAGGACGTAATTCTAAATAAAGAAGAAGAAGAACAAATTGTCGGAATTTTTTTAAATAAGAGATTTTCAATAATAACACATAGGTGAAACATGCAACAAATGACTGTATATTGAAATACATTCCAGGGACATAAGTCTCAAAAGACTGGGGGAATTCCATTGTTATAAAGGCAGCGCGGATAGCAAATTCGCTGATTTGTTCTCAGGGCTGTGTGCAATATTATATTTTTCGCTGAAAAAGAATTTATCTATACGCCATGGTTACAAGCCCACCGTGGTGGGCTTAGGGCGGGTAAGTGAGTGGTCGGGGACCGTTCGAATATTTAAAATTAGATAAATATTATTTCGTTAACAAGCCGCAGTCAATAATATAAAATAATTCTTTTTTTTATAATTGTCACAAATATCAGGTTGGGCACCCCTGTCATTTATTACATTTCCAAAAAAAAGTCACAAAAACAACTGTATGTGCTGTTTACTAATAACCAAATCGACAACAACATCAACATATATATAGTAAATAAAAATAAACGGCAACAACAAAAAGAGGCAGAAAAAAAAACAAGTAGCAGACAATAACAAACAACAGCAACTAAAAGAAGTAGATGTTTACATTCGCATGGCTTCATTAGAACTGATAAGAAAGTAAAGGAAAGAAATGGAAACTGAAGAAAGTAAAGGAAATAAAGTAAACTCGTGAAATGAGTCGTAAAGTAACAACCAGTTTAGTTGGAGATAACTCAGTACAGAGAGTTAAGTGTGGATAATCTCTGGTTGAAAAGGTTCTGAGCGAACCCAAATTGTAGCAACGATCGAGTTGCAAGATCTTCAGGCAGAAAGATCTGTTTTTATTTACAAAGTTGTGAACAGACGGATTAATTAAGGATAGAAATTTTTGTTGTTAGTGAAACGGTTACGTGTTAAACAAAGGGTTATTAATTGAAAACCAAACAAAATATTTATTTTATCTTAACTGCAATCTGCAAAGTCATAAATAAACGTTTTTAAAAATGTAAAAACGTAACAATATGTATAAAAATGATATTGATTATTTTAAATGTAAGGTAAAAAAGAATACCTTATAAATTTAACCTCAAAATTCTTCTTGGTAACTAAAAGAAAAAAAAGTTTTAAAAAAATTAAAAAAAATATTACTTATGCTACTAAATACTAATAGAAATATATGTGTATTTGCTTTATTATTACGCGACTAGACATTAATAGTTGGAGCATATAAAGAAATTCTCTTCAATTTAAAGGTTTCCCTTAATCTGCTTATAATATTCCTGCTTCATATCTTTTCAAAAATCCTATCAAGTGAATACATATACGTTTCCATATGATTTCAGCAGAAGAAGCAGCCGTAGCAGAGTGTGAGTGTGTGTAATGTGTGTAATTTTTATTCATAATAAAAATTTGCTTTAAAAGTTTTATCATTTTATCACAATCATAATCATAACACTCCTAATAATACTAAAGATGACAGCGATAATGACGATAACGACAATGATAAGCATTCGAAAGTGTCATAATGGTATGTGGCAGAGTGTGTATAATGACAAATTTTTTATAATTTACGAAGTAACTACTTTATTAACCGCATGATATCTGATATCGAAAAGATAAAAAACATATGCAAACACCAGATCAAATATATACATTTCAAATGTCAAAAATGTATGACATCATAAATGTTTATGACATTTTTTTATTACATATTATTGTCGCTTTGAATAGAGACAGTTTTCTTTTAAAAATTGAAAAGAAAAAAAAAAAAAAACAAAATACATACAGTTTGTCAAATAAATATTTTCAAACTGGAAAAAAAATCACAAACTCTTAATAAGCTTATTTTTTGTACTATTCCGTTACTATACCTCTTAAGAACCATGAGAAGTCATAACTTTTAAAATAGACACATGCATTATAACGCCAAGAATAACAAAATCTTTACCTGATTTTTATGATATTAAATAAATGTTTTTTTTAATTTGTTGGAATTAAAGGATTTTATGAGTAAATGTGACTTTTTTATGAATAATATCGTATATAGAAGACGTCACATAGCGTTCAGCCATAAAAAAATAGGTCAAACGAACAATAAATGGCTCTATAATTAAATAAAAACATTCTGGGATCACGAGCGTCAAAACATAGGGGTATTTCTATTGTTTTAAAGGCAAGATTTGTTTTTAGGGCTGTCTACAGCTTTATATCATGTTAACAATTCATTGTTGGAATACTCAAATGAAAAAAAGATTTTAGTTTATTTTCTAGTTTTAAAACATTTATTTGACAAACTGTATACTTGAAAGAATTACTGACCTTCTATATGAGTAATGGTACGAGTATATTAATTTTATTAAGTTATTTTTCATGATAGCATTAACACACATCAACTCCTCACAGGAAATCCGGGTGTGTTTTCAGCAGATTTTGCTGTTGTAAAGCTAAAACCTCACAAATGGCTTGTAAATTGGCATCATTGGACAGTACTGTTTCAAAGACGACGAAGGCAGAAACGTTACTGTGATAACGAGCACTACCGTACTATGATAAAAAAAATTTATTGTCCAACATGGAAGAGCTGGACTTGTCTGACATGTGGTTTTAACAAGACGGTAAACAGAGTATTGATATTTGGTAAACAGATTATTTCACGTCTGTGGCCGGTCAATTGGCCGCTTAGATTGTATGATTTAACTCTTTAAGACTCATTTTTGTGAGGCTATGTTAATAAAGCTCATATCAGTAGGTATAAGTTCCCTAGGGTGACGCACTGGAAAAAGAATTTATTCATAAGATATCAGCCGATATATTGTTGAGAGTATGTCAAAATTGGACACAGCGTATGAACTATTTGAGGCGTAACCGCTATCAACATTTACATGAAATCATCTTTAAACGCTGAGTTATACACATCGTTCTATCGACTCAAATAAAGATTTAATATATTTCTCCATATTTTATGTGTTTCTTTTAACCAAATCTAAAAAGAACCTACAAGCTAATATCCAGGTCAACATTTTGCAGTGGCCGAACAGTTACTTCTTTTTAAAGGTCGAAACAATTTTACTGAATATTTTATTTACCGTTGAGTAACAAAGCCAATAGCTATCCATTGAATAGAATCATATACCGGTGTTCAGAGATAGAAAAGTGTAGAAAATAATGTTGTTTTAGCTTTGGTTGATTTGATTTTTGCAGGCAATATAGAATATATACGATAAGAGATAATTTCTCTATGTCATTAGGCTTCACGTTAGGTAGGTCGTCTGTATTCTTCGGCAAAACAATACATATATTTTTATACAATCTATGGGCAAACCCAACGGATGGTATAAATACACACTGATATGATTTCAAGAAAAACAGAACTCTTTTGTCTGTCATAACCAGGAAGATGAAGAACGTACAAATAAGTACTTTCTATCAACAATGCATTATAATCTGTGGGAAACTTCCAGGTAAGGAAGTAAATTGGCTCCGACACACAGATGTGGTGGTGTGTTGTCATTTGTATCTATGGGTAATGTAGATGTTGAGGAATCAGATGCTCTTGATGTTCTGGACATGAGAATTTATTGTGACATTCGTTGGAACGAGCACATAGTGTCTCGGCTTTTTAAGACGGTGTAAGAATTACTTCACTCCATTTGTTTTCCTTAATATTTACAAGACCTATATCCGACCCAAATTGGAATACAACTCTCATGTATGGGCCCGTGCTTCAAAGTCTATTTTGGAGCTTCTGGACTGCATACAGGAGATGGCGAAGGTTCTTATTAATGACGGTAGGGCAGCCAAATATATCGATTCATTAGAGCATTGTCGCAATGTGGTGTGTGTTTCATTGTTCTATCGGTACTATAACGGAATGTTTTCTGACGAAATTAAGGGACTAATTCCTAGTAATCATATATTTTTACGTAGTACTCATATTTCTCGTAGAGCACATCCCTTTGTAGTTGATTGCCCAATTAATCGCACAACGCATTATAGGGAGAATTCGTTCTTTGGTTGCACTATTCGTTTGTGGAACAATCTTCCTGCGAATGCTTTTCCTGCTACTTACGACATGAGCAAATTTAAATCGAACGTCCACCGACACTACTATCCTCCTTCCCACAACCTATTTTCCTAGTACCAGCACAATGCACTGCATGAGTAGGTGTTATCCCCTACTGGTCTTATTGAAAAAAAAAAAAAAAATATATAAAATAGAAATATGGGAATTAATAATGAAATATGATGTCAAGCAAATGTCCACCAATAGCACTCTTTTCACAAAATTTTGAATCACATTTTGCAATAAAGCCTCGCTTATCTTTTCAATGCAGCACCGAATTTCATCTTTCAGCGTGTCAGTTGTTTCTGGTTTGCTTCTGGTTGCTTGGTTTGTTTCTGCTATTTGAAATGGACCCACAAGCGCGAAGTGGCCAACTGGCATCGCCAAATTGAAACCAAAAGTCACTGATGTCAACATTAGCCAATTGTGGCCACAAATAATTGGTTATCATGGTTTGGTAGCGCAGAGAATTCACGGTGACGGCGTTTCCTTGCTCACTTTCGAAAAAATACTGGCCGATGATGCCGCCCAACTATAAACCGCATGGTCACTTTCTTTGGATGTAATGGTCTTTCGAGGACTGTTTGTGGATTTTGTGAGCCCTCTATGCGACAATTTTGTTCGTTTACATAACCGCCTAATTGAAAATGGGCCGGATTACTAAAGATGATTTCGTTAATGTTTTCTAACAGTAAATTTTCAGAATTAAAATTCTGTGTTCAAGAGGGTAGCATTCAATAGTTAAAATCAGTCAATTTGCCTACCCTGTTCAGTTTTCAATAATGGAAAGGAGAAGATAAATGACTTCTAGAAGAAAACAAGAGCTTATAACATATAAAAACATCTCTAAAGAAGTTACCAAAGATGCTATAAAATACACCAGATACTTCTAAGCAGGTTAAAACTTGCCACTAAAGGGTCGTTGCTACCTTTGCATGGTTGATTATTCGAAATTTAAGCAAAAAACACTAAAATTTTGCGATGCCTGTTAATAGACAAGATACAGCACGAATAGCAAAACAATTGCTCTTTTCAAAAAATAATATTATTTTTACTTTTTTCATAAGAAATATAATAATTTATTTACAGCTACCCTGGTATCCTTAACAGGAGGGCAAGGATTATTTGACTTTAGTTGGCCAAACAGATTAATCAGGAAAGTAAGTATGGCAAAAACCTAAGGAAAGCATGTTTATCTGAAGGAACTTTCGAAACCTGAAATCTGTTTTTTGTTTTGCTTAAGAAAAATTTGTCATTAAAGTTTGAATACTGGGGTAACCGTGTCAGGAGGGTCAGGTTGAAAAAGAGAAATTAGAAAAAAATTAAAAAGTGATAATCTTGTACGCAGTTATTGTTAGAATTGAATTATGAGCTAGCAGTGCTTCACTGTAACCTTCAGAATCGTAAGCAGTATAATGAGTTTGAGCTGGTGCAAAAAGAAAAGTTACCGAATTTATAATCCAATAGTGTTTATGGTGCTAATTAAAGGAGGGAGAGCTTTTTTATAATTCAGTGGACTTGTCTCACTTTCCGATTGAGAAAATATTTGTATTGTTCATTTAATTTAATTAACCAACTTTTTAATATAAAAACAAAATATCACACGGTCGTTTAAAAGAACGAAGTTGAAATGACTAGAAAGCGATACTACTTTCCTGATAGGCGCTGTCGAGTTTATGCAATTTTCGAAACACCTCCGAAATCTTGAGTTATGGGTAAAAACTGGCTTTCCGTAACTTTCGACACTTACGTATAAGCTAATAGTTTAGCTAAATATTAACCGATTTTAAATTTCCGAGCTGACTAGGAAAGAAGAGAAACTGACCTTTTAAATGCAGGTGTTTTGTGCACTAATTTATATAGGAACCGCACTAAGTACAAATTAATTAAGAAACTATGTTTAGTTATGAATAAACTGAGTCAATCCTTGGTTTTAGAAATCCATTGAAAATCGACGGAGTTATTAAACTTTTTTTCATGCATAATGCGTAACTTTTTATTTCCGAAATTACTTGGTCTTCCTTGCCGTGGTAATAAATCGGTAATTTATAATTCAACGATCTACCAAAGGTTTGTAAGACTTTTTGTATGGTGCAACCCTCGTACCTCTGCTCTTTTCCGTTGGTATTTTTCTATTTCTTTTTAAAACCGCGCTCTCCAGAGGTCAGTTGAAAAAAAATTGTCGATTTTCATTTCATGAACTAAAAATTCATTATATTTTCGACGATTTATAATTACTTTAGAGTAACCCTGGGGAATATATGAGTAACTTGTTTTGCGGAACTTCATTTCAACCATTCCAAAGTCACTATCGTTTGGTAAAAATTAATGTAGTGAAAATATAAATTTCTGATCAATGACATTTATTTCACTGCCTTCCTTGACTTGATATTTTGACCAGTGCACATCTCACTATAAGCTATAATGTGTTTCTGGGTTTTCACAGTCTGTACGTATTTCAAACAGCAAGATGCTACTTCTTGTGCTATTGGGGATGCCCTAGTTTCATCCCACTCATATATACCATTTTCAGACATGATGTCAAAAGTTTGCATTGCGTCACCCTACATCAACCGTAGCTAAATTTTATCATAATACATTCGAGTGAACAATCATTTATATCTAAGATGGACTTGCACCACTTTCAAAATATTTTTTTTTAATACTGTTAAGAGGTAAAACTTCCATCTCACAAATACCAGAATCTGAACTTTTTTTTACTAAAAACTGTTTTCATACAAAAAGATTATGACAATTTTTACATAAACATCCATTATCTTGATTTTTACCAAAAATGGACTTGCGTCACTTTTAAAATAAATGGCTCATATAAGTCATAGCCCCAAACAAGTAAACATTTGATGTTTAGATTTCATTAAGTAAGAATATGTTTTAACGAGATTAGGGTGTAGGCTAAGGCTAACAAAGAATTAGACTTGACTAACTATAATTTTCTTATTTAATTTTGTTTTCCAACTTATTATGTCTTCTCTGTTACAATTGTAATAAAAATCCATTCATAATTTGCACATTGAACGTTGTTAACCTGCCCATCATCACCATCATCAGAATCTCTAATGGCCATAGTGATAACAGATTTAACAGAATCTCTACTATTTTATCCTAAAGAAAATCACTCCTGCTCTCTAACCACAACACCATGCCGAACATCTCATATGCATGTAATGCCAGTATAGAATGAAATAAAACTTCTAAAACATGAACCTTATGACGGGTTACATGTTTTTAAAATCGAGTAAAAAGAATATATAAAAAGAAGGTAAAATGGTGGAATATAAGCATTAAAACATACGAAAAATATATGAAATAATAATAATAATAATATGACAACGACTACGACTACAATTTATACAATGACAGACACAACGTTTTTCTTTTTTTCTTTTTTTTTTAAGTTCCATTTAAGCTCATAAAAATATAAAAGAATTTTTTTTATAATTTCATTTTAGAATTTCAACATCATACCCACAATTATTATTGCTTGTGCTACAATAGAATCATTTGTATGCCATAGAGTGTGCTCTAGGAAAAGACTCGTTTAACTCCCACTAAACACCTGGTTTCTGTAGGTATTAAGGAATAACGAACTATTCTCTCTTTTTTTCCTATATTTTATTTTTTGTTGTGTAGTGGATAGTATAGGAGAGTCTAGAAAACTCTGATTTTTGTTTTTTGTATTTTCATTTAGAAATCGGTACATTCAGTCCTTACTTCCGCTATGATTTGATTTCCTTTTACAATTCCATTCTTCTAGTTCAACACAGGAACAGGATCTTAAATCGTAGTGTTAAAAGTGTTGAATCGTTTTACTAGAGTGTACAGGTTTTTTCGCTTTAGTATGTGATGCTGTAAATGCGAGGTGTTGGTATATGCAAATATAATTTGTATGTTAAAGTGTCTTCAAACTGTACATGTGTACCTACTACTTGTCTATTTGCAGGCACTCATGTACAAATGTGATTTCATTTTAAGACAGAGTTTCTCAAATTTTCCGAAAAGTAAGCCTTACTTATAATAGTATGTTTGCAGGCATCAAAAACGGTGGAATACATATTTTGTGAATCTGGGTTTCTTGATAAATTTAGATGGATGTGTTCAGAGTGGTATAGGGTCCCTCAAAGTTTCAGATATGCTAGCGTTCATTAGGAAGACACTAGGTCTGCTGAATAAACATTACATTCAGAAAAAACAAAATAATTTCTCATAGGCCACAGTGCTTTCCAATGGTGCTCGGTGTGAATCGATAATTTATTACAATTAAATATCTTGAATTAGAGTTTTGTTTAGGTTGTAGTTTTAAAATTCCAATGTAGAGCACTTACCTTTGCCGTAGATTCTGTAAGAAGAAAAAGAAAAAAATTGTTTAAACATAATATAAATAAATAAGTTTATAAAATTAAATAAATAAATAAATTTAAAAATAAAATTTTAAAAATTCATAGTTATGAAGCTTGATGTCCTACAATGTAGACAATTTTTTTTTTACATTTGCTTAAAACTAATTTTTTTATTCAATTTTTTTTATATATGTCTGAACAAGTACAAGATCCTAATAATATTTGCTTATAATTTTCTAACCCTTTTTCATGGCAATCGATGGGTATGTCACCTCATGCATCAAAACCGAACTGTGATCGTACATTCGGCTTCTTTAATGCACATTTATTTAAAGGAAGTCATTGTTTAGATCGCAGATTCACTTACAAAACGGTCTTAATTTTTTTCCAATTGTACGTGAGCATATCGCTAAGCAGTCCTTTGAAGTAATCATATGATTGGACTTATGGTCAAGTGTGAACAATCGCAGCACTGATTGATTCAAACTGTATTGACATTTCTGTTCAGTAGGGTTAGGCAAGTCATCATGAATGCAAACTGTGTAAATTTACTTTGAAAATAATAAATCTGTTCGCGTTCACGGCTACGTTAATAAGAAAAATTGATAATTGGATCGAAGACAATCCTCAAGCCGTTAAAATTGACAGCACACGCTGGCGGCATCATCGGTCCTTATTATTATATACTTTCGAAATGAACAAGGAGCTGCCGTTACATTAAGCTGCCAGCGCTATCGAGCCATGCTGTCAAAACTTTTGTTTCCAAAAATTAATCAACTAAGCACACTGGTCTACAGCAAAGAAACTAATTGTCAAAGTTAGACACCTGCCTTTATGGGTTATTTTACTTTTAACATATCTGGTTTAAATTTAAATTTAAATGCTTAAAATGCAAAGTTTGTATTCAAGGAATTTTATACAACTTTTGGAAATAACAGAAAAAAAAAAATTAAACTAATTTGCAAGAAAAAATTTGTTCGCTAGTTTTGGTCAAAATTTGTTCGCTAGTTCTGGTCAAAATTAACCAACCAATTTTCATGATTTATAGCTTCTTTTATTCTCAACATTTTAAGCTTTAATTCAAGTGCTTAACATGTAAAATTTTCATTCTGAAAAAATTTTTTTTGACTTAAAAAGAAAAAAAAAATGCCCTAATTTTGCTCGAAACTGTCGAAAGTATAAAAAAATTTTATTCAGGTAATTCATAGGAAATTTTGTTTCTAAACATTTGCTGGTACTTGCATTTAAATCGGTTGAGTCGTTTTGAAGTTATGATGAAATATATTGAAATAACTACCATATTTTGGGAGAAAAATTTGCTACGTCCAAGAAAAAAAATTTCCAGCCCGATGGAAAAGAACTGAACGCGTATTTGAATTTGAATTTTATTTAAAGGCCAGAAAATTTTTTGTTTTTTGTAGACCAAATTATCGCACAGTTTGCTTAGCAATCGATTTATTGCAGAATCAATTTGATGGCAAGTTTCTTTCAACAATTTTACTTCTGGTTATTTTTTTATGTGGCTATGTTAAGTCATTGGTTTATGCCGACAAAGCAGCAACTCTAATCTAATTTGATCACATTGATTTTTTTTAGTACTTTTCAGGGCAACTGACATTCAGTTACTTACAGAAAATTTTGTATGGACTATTATATAATTTGGCTAATAATTTTTTTCTTATTAATTCTTTTTGGTTTTGTCAAAAACGGTTTTTTCAAAATCTTCATTTTTCGAATACCGAATAAACCGGTTAATTTAACACGAATAACCGGTTAATTCCAATAAGTATAATTTACGTTTGTGTATTCTTTTCTATAGAAAATATGCTCATCGTTTAACTATTTGTATAAATTTGAACGTCTCACAAAGAACTTGAAAACCAGGGTAGATCGAAAAATATATACACTCTTGCGCAACAATAACTTTTTCTCATCTTCTGTAAAAAAATATTGATTTTTATATATGGCGAATGATCAACTAGACTCATTGAAAACCCTAAAACTTACAAGTGCCGGTTCTCAACGGCAAATATATTAGGTAGTGAAGTTTTTCACTGCGTAAATACACATAACCAATCGCTAGTGATGTTGTGAGATGATATCGCTGTTGAAAATTGTCAGATGGTGTGGCCTGGGATTGAACCGATAACTTCTTGGTTGGCAGGTGGGTTCTTACCTAACATACCACAGTAACACACACACTATTAAATACGTTGTGTATAAATTTACATAAAGTGCTGCTCGAAATCTAAGAAACTTTTCTTGTCAAGGCAATTAAGGACTCGTATATTACTTATAGATTTATTTAAAGAAAAATATTTAATTTTTGTTATATTAGGCACCTAAATTATAACTATAATAACAAACCTTTAATTCCATTCTCTATCAAGTAATACAACAAAAACGAAATTAGCTTCTTGAGCAGCTGTTCGAAACTTAAGCATTTTTCAGTACTTTGTGTAATAAACTTTGTGTTTTTTATGGCCTCCACACACCGTTATTAGAATTATTGTTAGCATTGATTGTCAGTTTAATTTTACGCTCTTCACCAGCTTGTGCTTATTTTTAAAACGACGTGATCCTGATCTGTGCTTTAAGAATTAGAAACAATTTTATTTAAATCAAAGAACCGTTTAACCGGTTATTTGAATTATTATTAACCGAAAACCGTTTATTTAAAGTGTTACTTTTCGAATTATTCGAAAACCGGTTTTTGAAAAAAGTCGAATAATCGATCTCCCTAGTAGTACTACACATAACCAGTTACTAGCTAATGTTATGAGGTGATACCGCTGTTTAAAAAACTTTTTCTTTTTTAAGATGGTCTGGCCTGGTATTAAATTGAGGACCTTCTGGTTGGTAGGCGTGTGTCTTACCTATCATATCACAGCAGCACAAATTCGGCTTAAATTATGAGTGACAGAGCGAATTACGAATTATGAACATGACATAAAAGATCTTACTATAAAGTCTACCCAATGAAGGGGAGATTAAGTTGAAAAGTTTGTGTTTTCTTTATAAGCTCAGCTATTTATAGGACCAGCTTTGTATATTCAAATTTTTTTATGGTAATAAAATTTAAACAAATTTTCGAATTACCACACATTGTACGTCATATACCATTGTACAGTTAATGCAATATTTTATTATTTTTCGAAATTTCCAACAATTTCAGATATCAATTTTGATAAAAGTCGGTCCAATTTTTGTTTCTAAAGTTATAGTAAGTAAGGTTATAGTAAATAATAAAGCTAATTGACTACGGAATCTTTCTTTCCGATTAAATTGTGTTGCAGCTTAGGCGAATAACTGCAATCGATCTGATTACGCACTTTAATGTCATTACCTTGATACTGTTCTAACGAACTCCGATTAGACAGGTTGTAATCATCAATAAAATCTTAAGCTTTTTTTGGAAAAATTGTTTCCTAATGTTTTTTTGAAGCCATTCAGATACTTCTTGAAAGTTATGGACCCACTGTTTTAAAGAGGAAATTATGGCGTTTTTTTTTCTTCTCTGTCATATATGAAAATTTATTTTTCTTTTTAAGATTTATAACTCTATTCGTGACAAATTGAAAGTGAAAGAAAAGAAAAAGTCTTCATTTTTTTGGAATTTGAACAAGAAAAAAAACTGAAATTTATAAAAGAATAAAATCAAGTTCAGTGCATAAATGTCTGTTGATGTGCAAGAGAAGAAAAAAAAAAAACAGGAACCAAATGGAAAATTTTCTTAAACGAATAAGTGAAAAAGAGGAAAATTCAAACAAATCTTTTCAATGCAGACAATACACAACGTAATGGTTCTGAAAAGTAGACTAAAAATGTAAAAAAAAAAATTGAAAAATGGAGAAAATCGAGAAGAAAAGAATGAAAGGAAAAAAAATGCAATAAAAATGTAGATAAAGATAATATGGAAATCTGCAAATAATAGAGTCAAAAATGTGTGTATAGTTTGCAAAATATGAATATAAATTGAATTTAGCACTGAATACTGGAAATGTTAAAGTGAAAATCACAAAATCGCATTTATATTCATTTGACCGTGAAAACGTCCATAAGGAAAATAAACATAAGAAAACAGCCATTGGCTTGCCTTTTTAAAATCAAAATGAATTTCAGTTAGAAAATAATTTACATGATTTTTAGGTAAAGGAAACATGATTTTATAGACTTTTCCGTATTTAAAGTTCCTTAAATTTGTATTGCATTTTTTTATTTTTAACAAGCAAAATTTGTAATGCACATGTAACATCGTGTTTAAATGAAGTTTTTACCACACGTGTAACCGACACCATCTTTATGGGGTAGAAAAAAAAAGTTGTTTATAATTAATTTTCTTTGATCTATTGACAGGATATAGAACATAAAGCTTCTTTCGTAGAAAAATATACCAACAAAGATGACGGGAAAGAAAAAAATGTAAAAGGATTAAAATATCGAAAAAAAGTGAGTTAAGAGTTTATTAGAATACCTTTCAATTTTTTAATTTTTATTTTATTGTTTGAAATTTATTTTTTTATAAGCCCTTGCGGGCTTCCAAAAATTGCCGAAGTGGACGGTATTTCACGTCCCCATGGCGAGGTATTGGTTAAAGTTTTCAACCAGCAATAAGCGCACCTCAGTTAACACTTCATTGGTTACGATATTACCACTGCGCAAAGCTAACGATACTTGGCAAAACTTGAAGCATATAAATTAAAATTAATATGAAGTAAATGAGAATTATAAGTAAAAATATATCATACTTCATCAGAAACAAATAAAATGTTTTTAAAATTTAAGTGGCAAGGGTTGTTATCTTTAAAAAAAATATTCTTGATCATTGTAGTTAAACAGAGGGATGATCAAGAAAAATTCTAGAAACTGCATATCTTTTTTCAATATGAACAAAACAAGTTTTAAAATGGATGCTTACAATAGAAGTTTTGATTTTGATAATCTACTATATTTACGTTTAAAATTACGTACATATGTACTCGTATATCAAAAGATACAAAAGTGAACTTAAAAAAAATAATAAAATATTACTTTGTTATTTTGATAAGTGACAGTCACAAATTATTGAATATTAATCAACTTCTGCGTCATCCAGGGTGACTTTATGACAGCTATACGAACAGACGACATAAGAATAAAGCAAAAAATGTTTGTTTTAAAGCCCAATTCGTGTAAATATATTGTATTAGTATGTCGAGTTTTAAGTAAACCTTTAAGCATTCAGAGCGAGTTTTGATAATTCACACCGCGATGTGCCGCGATGTGCCGCGACGTCTAATCTTGGAGCCATATTTTACTCTTTATAGAAGTTGTTAGAACTCTGATATTATAAAAGTTTCTTAGAAATTTCAAAAATTTTATCGGACTCCTCATTATAATTTTCACTAGTGAACTGTTAAATATTTTTTAATTTTAATTGATTTTCTTTTTCTGGCTCTTGATCGTAAAAATAAAAGGCTTTTGTTGTTATTTTTATTATACCTTGGATAGGAATTTAAGTTACAGCCAAGTATAGACCAATCAACACAACAATTTAGTAGAGCGGTTAAAGATTGCAACAAAAAAAAAAAAAAAAAAAATGTATTTCCACTAAAATTTGTTAAAATAAAAGAATTTAAAAATTTTTCAAACCCGATATAACATAACTTGTAATATAATGTAATGAGATTACTGTTCAATTATGCCTCCTCTTGTCATTCACGAGCTGTGTTCGCCAAGAAACCGGACCAGCCTTTTCAATGCAGAAACCCGTATCTCCCAGTGCCACACATCTAGTGACCATTGATTCCTCTTCTTCACAACAGACTCTGCAGATGCTGCTGCAGGTGTTGCATATGCCAACAATACAGGCATAATGACCCATAAGTGCCCCAAAAAGTATCCCTAAACCATTTCTAAACAGTTTTAGACCAAACCCGCTATATTAGCGTCAAATTTCGGAAACCTTTTGCTGTATGCCAGGTCACTTGTGTCGTTCCAAAGTTCCCTCATAACGCATCAGTCCGCTTTCAGCATAGATGTCCAATATTTTATTTCCCTCATGTCATGATAAATAGACCATGACCACCAGATTCTGAGTATCCAGAAAATAGTGTTGCAATATTTCAGTGTTGAACTGGACATAGTTAATTTGTATTCCAGAGGCTTTTTCTTGCCTTCTTTATCACTGAAAAGTGGTTGGCTTTGCAGGGTTGTTTGATAAAGTCTTCCTCATGCATACGTCGTTCACATAGCAAATGGTTTTGTATCCTTTTCGATTAAGGATGCTTATTATGTCGTAACTAAGACTGATCATAATAGGGGTGATAGTACTTCACCATAAAGATTTACCTTAACCCCAGTGAAACAAAGGTCTGCGGAACCAAGAGAGGTCTAATATGCCTTTGGTTCAGCATACGGCTGACCTATTTTACTACCTCCGTATAGTGTGCCATGGCCACAAAGTTATAATTATGAAAGTTCCCTCAATGTCTGTGAATGCATAAAATTCCTAGATCTCAGTCTTTTCGGTATCGAAAACAAATAGTGTAGTGCCGTGGCAGTTGATATTCTCTTTGGAAAAGTAAACTATAATTCATGATTTGAACTCAGCGGGATATATTTTACTCTTAGGAGAGATATACTCTACTCTTAGGTACGAGTTTTCGTATATGTTTTTTCTCAGCCTTAGAATTATTTAGAATTGACATATTTTTTTGCCCAGTGTAATTACTCTGCACTCAGTGAATGGTATGTATATCAGGTAATTATAGACAAATTGGTGATATAGTATGATGAATAAAGTTAATTTGGACTATGTTATACAGCTAGTTTCCCGAGTATTAACCTAGATAAGGGTAAAGCTGGGATCAAACGATTGCCTCAAATAGACCACTCTGATACAATTTTAATTGTGATTTTACTTAGCGTACAATAATAAATATCCCAATTAAAAATTACGTATTCAACGTTTGTCTAATTTTATACAAAACTTATTGTCACAAGATAGCGCAAAATGATGTATTGACAATATTAGTCCCAACGCAGTCACATGATTGTTCTAGTTTACGGCAATTCTGTGAATGAGCTGTTATGGTAAATTAAATTGTGTTTTTTTGGCGTTCAAAATGGTTCGTTCTTTAAAAAAAGAAAACAACTTCCTCATAATTTATATTGAGCTCATTTAGTGAACAAATAAGTAAAAAATACAAAAAGAAAACAAGAAGTGTGTGGGTCAGAGATTGGCTCACAATAAGAACCATTGATGGTGCATATGATATTTAAAAAAATTAGTTCACCAAAATATTTATTTATTTAAATTGGATTATAAGTACAAATTATATATAATCCTCTAAAGTAGAGATAATTGATTCTCTAAAAAAAATTAAAATTGCATCGGCTTTGGTTATCGTGTGTCCGCTTGATAAAAAAAGTAAAAACAATGAAAGAAGGACATGGTAAAAGTTTGTGATGCAATTTACATACTAATGATTAAAAAATTCATATTTCAAAGAATGACAATTACAGGACTGTACAAACACGCATTTAATTAATTAATTAAAATATAGAAATTGCTGAATATTGTCTTCTTCAATTGCAGCATAAGAATACAATAAATATTGGAATGTTTTTGGCATTTATATTGGTGTCTTATTGCTTTTAAAGCATTACACGATTGTCACACCATGGTTGCATTTGATTGGGATAAATAAGTACAATAATATTGTGCAGTGCCGTATCACACGATTGGCATATAAAATAGACTAGTTACTGGTGCATTACGACAATCTATGACTCTACCTTAAAATAAGACTCTACCTAAAAACAGCAACATATCTACCCTGAAGCAAATGAAGAAAATATTACGATTGCAAGATGCAATTATAAGATCTCGAACCTCTGACGATGACGCTTTGAAAGCGACAATTTACTTAAGAAAGAGTATCAAAAAATAAAACAAAACTATGCATAACAGTAAGACCCAGTCTCTATATTTGTTGAAGTTATCTTTCATTAAGAAAAGAGTACAGCAGACTTTTCTTCTAAATTTTATATTCTTTTTTCCTTATTTGTTCTAAATAAAATATTTATTCCTATTTATAGAATCACTCATAAATTGAGATTTAATAAACATTTGATTGCCTGTGTTTTTTTTTTTTTGTGTATTTACACAGGAAACTCATTATGCCACAATTTGCCTAAAGCCATATAAAAAATAAAATCAAAAAATCCTTTTTTCTCGCATACTAGCAAACTATAAAACAAAAGTAAAATTTTAAAACATTTACCGAAAAAAGAAAAAAACCTGAATGATGTTTCAAAAGAAGCCTCTACCGTTTTTATATTGAAAAACATACATGTTCGTGCACAAACAAAATACACTTGAAAAGTGTTTTTTTTGTTTTTGTTTTTTTTTTTGTTTGTTTAAATAAATTTAAAACAAATAAAATATCAGAGATGATGGCAAATGATTGTAAGCAAATTTTCATTTCAATTTTAAATTTCGTTTTTTGAATATCACGGACTTATGTATGTATGTGGGGGTGTGTATGCATACATCAATACTTCTTAAAGTCCTTTATAAACAAAAAGCATTTCCATTCTTTTTTTTTTGTTAATATTTCCTTGCCAATATTTTAGAAAAAAAATCCTTTTGATCTGGCAATCAAGGTTTAAAATCATAAAAATTGTTGCTGCTGTTTTTTCATCCTAACAGACCCTTTTTCCAGGATTTGTCTTCCTTTAGCTTGTTAAAGCTTGAAACGCTTTTAAAGTTAGTAAAATATCAGGTTTTCACATAAAACGTTTGGTTTTCATAGGTGGCGTATCTGATATTGAATTCGATATCACCCAAAAAGTTTTGTATTGTTGCCATACACTTGTTTTATTTTGTTTTGAAAAATAAAGTTCTTGTTGAATAACCCTTTAAATACTTTATACGTGTGTGATTGTTGGTATGTGCCAGTATTTGTTAAGCTTTTTTCCTAAATTTTTTTCCTTCTTTTCGCTTTCAATTTGGCCCATATTCGTTTTTCCAAGAATGGGTGAACATTTATTTATTTATTTATTTATTTATTTTTTATTTTTATTTATTTTTTTTTGTATATTTTGTTTTTATATGTATGTGTGGGGTTATGGAAATATTGTATTTTTGAGCATTTTTGTAACATTTTCTTACAACTTTAACCCCTTCGGCTTTATAGTGAAGAACAGCGCTTATTATGCTAAACACAGTTGATTTATTATGTTGAATATTTTAGAATCATAAATATTACAAAATAATAAAATGAAAATCTATGTTATTAGGCTGAATACGAGCTGCATATACACTCGTAAGGAAAAGGACAAAATTTTAAAAATTATTTCAAAGATTTACGAAAATTTAATTTAAAGACAATTTTTTTTAAATAAAAAATATTCACTTTAAACAGGTAGCTTTAGCCTTAGAAGTTTTTGAATTCATTAATTTTTAATAAATATTCTCTTTAATGATTAAAGATCGATTAATTAAAGCCTATATATAGGGTTCGCCATCTAACGTTTTTTTCAACTAGTGCTTATTTCGTGAATGGTAACACTTAGCTCATGTCTGATTCGACAGATAATTATTTTTACCCTTCCGCTGAACGAATATGGTTGTGTATACGCTTGAACAACGCTGGGAATCTGGGCCTGCGATCAACTTACAGAAGATGCCGATTTTGCCAAAAAATTCATCTTTTCAGATGCAGCTCATTTTGATCTTGGAGGGTATGTAAACAAGCAAAATTGTCGCATTTGGGGCACAGAAAACCCGGACGCATACATTGAAAAACCGATACACCCAAGACGAGTCACTATTTGGTGCGGATTTTGGTCCAGAGACATAATTGGACCATTTTTCTTCGAAAATGAGCAAGGAGTGGCCGTTACAGTCAATGGCGATCGTTATGCGGGCCATGTTGAACGAATTTTTGTTCACAAAAATTGAAGAGGAGGATATTAGCAACATTTGGTTCAGCAGGACGGCGCTACGTGCCATACAACCGAAGCTACACTCGATGTTTTGCGCCCTGTTTTCAAAAAAAAAAAAAAAAAAAAATTATTTGGCGGACCCTTTAATAGGTAAATCATACAGAGTTTATAGAACTTTAGAATACTTTTAGTATAGACTGTAAGTTACTTTGAAAAACTGAAGGCCTCGTTAGTCTTTACTTTCTATTGCTATTCTGTTCTGTGTCGCTCCGTTACTTACTTGATGTATTTACTTGTTCTGTGATAACATATCAGCTGTTTTTGAATAACTAGAAAAAAGAGGAATAAAATACTCCTAGTACTCTTTTTACGCGATAGATACGTTTTTAAAAAAAATTTGTTAGAGTTCACTTAAAAATGTATTTTATGCTTATAAAAAATCTAGTGAGTCTCAGTGATTTTTCCTGAGACTAATTGAAACGCTTTGTACACGTGTCAAAAAAATCTTGCTCTATCAGCTCGCGAAAATTCAATGGACTATTGAAATTCGTGTTAAAAAATCAATTCGGGTAAAAATAGAATTTAGCCGTTCCTTTTAACTCTTGTTGAATCAAATTTGTTTAGAAAGAAATAAATCTCGTAAAAATAAAACTTTGTGTTAAATTCAAAATTATGTTTAAAATCACAAATATTTTTCAAATTTATTTTTTTTAGGTTTCTGCTGTCACTTAGAATTACTCACAAAAATTTTGTTTTTAACAGGTACGGGCGAACCTGAACAGAACGGAACAGAAAAACTAACTACTTATACATGTTTTTCATGTACATTAGCGGCTGTATTCAAATACAAAATAAATAACATTTAATAGCAATTTTAAGAAAAATTTACTATAATATTATACATAAACGAACTTTAGCTTAATATCCATATTTTTAATCAACATTAAGTAAACAAATTTTAAAGTTGGTTCGACCGTACTTCAGAGCTTTTTAAGAACATTATTGTGAAGAAAGAAAACATTAAATCTGAAGTTTAATCAAAATTTTAAAATAATGGACATGCTTTAGTGATAAAATAAGATTTCAGAACAATTTCAAAATGTAATAATAAGGGTTTTCATATAAAAAATTTTTTCTGTGTAATTGTTTTTGCAACTACCACAAGGAAAACATTGTCATAAAAAATTGAATTTTTATTGTAAAAAATCAGGCTATAAAATTCGAATTTTCCACTACAAACATCAAACGAAATAGTGTTGCCAGTCTTAAAAAATATATCATTTCTACTACAAAATACGAAAAATTACAACTCTTTTCACACGACTTTGAATTGTGCAAGCCAAATTTAACAAGGTGACCTTATTTTCATAACACTATAAGCAGACTTTAATGTTGTGTCAAAATAATGCAACACTGTAGTAGGCAAATAATAAACAAACTAACTGTGTGTCACATATATTTGTTGTAAAAAATAGTAATGCCGAATCGTTTTGACATATAGTCACTTATCAGCTGTTGCTTATATAGCAAGCCAAGGTCACCTGGTTTGAATTCGCCTTGTAATTGTGCTATAATTGCTATAATTTTATGACATTTCATGCGTGATTTTAGTTTAGCCGCCATTTTTAAATCAGAGATAAAAAATTAAAAATGAATTCATAACTTTGAACGTACTTCTTTATTTAAATTAAAATTCTGTGTTCATGTTTTTAAATATTACTAACCAGAATGATTTAAAAACTGTACTGGTCAAAGAGTAGAGCAAGACTACCCCGAAACTATCAAAAAAATCTTTATATCAACGGAAAATCGTCTTAAAGATGTAATTAAACAAAAAGAAGGTCACACTAAATATTAAACCATGTTCCATATACGTTGTTTCTAAGACTGCTGACAGTACACGAAACAAACTTTGACTTGTATTTTTCATGTTTTAAGTTTTCTTAAAATTACTTTTACAAATAAATAAAAACGTGAACACATAATTTTAATTTAAATAAAGAAGTATTTTTATAAAAATTGTGCGTTTAGGTCTTTTTGATATCATCCTTAGTTTTGATGCTATAAGCGTTCAAAGTTATATTTTGAATGCACACAATATAAGCTGTGAGCCACGGGATATGTATGTACACATTTAAGAAAAGAATACATTGGAAATGGAAAAAATGGACGGATACTGAAGATAACAAAATAATAAGTAATAAAATATTTTTTCAGTGACATTCCATACCGTTGACATCAATTAAGTGTAATTATACACTTTTCAAACCAAAATAATCTGAATACCCTTAATATATTTTTGAAAGGAAAAAATCAAAGCGTCATAGAACGATAGCTTAAAAAATTAAGAAGAGAATTAAAAAATTAAAAGCGATCATTTCTCTACACCAGATAAAAATTACCAACAATATCGCAAAATTGTACTTGTTGTTTCAAGATAATGCTGGGGACCTTCAAGTTCTTGCAAAACGTGATAAAGAGGGTTTGATCAAAAATTGCTCTCGTTTTTCTGGACACAGTGGAATAGATGGTAATGGGACAGCGAATGCATTGGCTAGAAAAGGTTTCATGACACCATATATATATTGGCCCGGAACTTTAATGTGCAACACCACTGACTACCATTCTCAATCTAGTCAAAGATTAAGAAAGGGTGACTTCGCCACTATAGATCATTCAGTCCGTCGTAAGGGCGTCGTTCTAAGGTTCCTAATTTTAGCAGGATGGATATAAAACTCTTAACGAAGTTTTTTAGATGCCACTGTGAGCCAAAAACGCATCTGAAAAGGATGGCGGTGACAAATGTGGATGTTTGTGGATTGTGCTCACAAGCATCAGAAGCAGAATAACACATATTGTGTGGTACTTGACAGGCTTAGATAGAAATGTGTAGATAGACATTAGGTCTCACTGGGTGATATATTTATTCACCATTATTGTTTCAGATCTGCTTGTACATTGGAACGGCAGCAGAACTGCTGAACAGGCTAAAGACCGGGAAGGCACAACAGACCCCATGGCTCGCAGTGTCCTGCAATAGTGCCTGGTCGTTTTGACTTAATATCTGTTGAAGAAGAAGTAAAAAAAGTTAAAACAATTAAAATGGAACCTACTCTAAAATTAAAAAATTGAAAGTGACCTAGCGAAATATTATTAAAAAAAATAATAAGGGAACTTATTCGCAAATTCAAATTGTGTTTCTTTAGTTATGTAATTGGATTACAACGGCTAAAATTAGATATAGTGGCAGGATAGAGCGTAGTATCCACTACTGTCGCATTTCAATTTAAAAGATAATAACGAATTTAGAGAGCGAGTGATTGATGCCTCAGGCTAGAAATTAACGCCTTATTATTTTCTCCGTTATAACCATATCAAGAAGATACATACATACATTTTGTTGCTTTAAAAGTTCAACATTTTTCTCAATTATGACAAAATGTTGAATTTTTTTCTTATAATTTATAGTATGCCAAATCAATATTCTAACATTTCAGAAAGCAAGTTTTTTAAAGCCCTTTTTTAACAAAATAATAAAAAAAAATTTCTTTCTTAAAAGATATATGCGAAAAATATTTTCATAATAATTAAAAAAAAAAAATAACGAAACTTCAGAAAATAATATTTTCAGGTTGTATGAATGTGTATTTTTCATACTGTAAATGAGAAATTATAAAAATATTTTAGTATTGCCAGTTTCGAATATGAAAAATCCTTAAAGTGTACTTTAGTTAAAATACTGATTTTGAATACGAAATTAAAAAAAAATGGTTTTTAACTTAAAAGTGTATTTTAATTAATTCGTATTTGAAACTGAAAATTAACAATGCTTGTGAATATAGCAATATATTATATGAATGCAAATATTTGCATAGAAAATATTGTCAATTAATTTGATAGAAAATTTTCATTATAAAATTGTTATTGGAATTAAAAAACTACAAACCCACTATAAATAAAAATAATATTGTTATAGAAAATAAATTCTAATAAAAATAAAAAGAAAAACAATAAAATAATTATTGAAATAAAATTAAAACGAGACATTAAAAAAATGTACACAAAGAAAGTGGTAGGACGGTTGAATACATCACCATTTAATAAAAAAGGATACAAGGAACTTAAAGAAGTTAAATTATAACTGAATAAAGAAACATTCTATTTATACCATGCGTTGAACCCTCTGTCTAACAAATAGGTCTGGCCAGACTGGTTTAAATTTCCAATGTTATTTTAGAATATTTATAACTTAGTAAAAGACTTCAGGTACCCTCTCAGTAGTCAATTTAGTTGACTCTATAAATTTAAAACAGAAATAAAGGATAAAGAAGGTACATAATAAGAATATTTTATTTTACACATCGCATTTGTAACACAATGATCAGACCAATAACATATGCTTTCTCTAAAACTTCTACTTTTTTTCTGTATTTTTGAGCCGAGGTTTATGCCATCGATAGGGCTGCTTGCTGTATTCGGGAACTAGATATTAAACTTTCGGACATTGATATTTGTATGGACAGTCTTGCATAGATATATATTCTTAGTTCCAATGTAGTTAGATCGAAATGTTTCCTCAGATGCATTCGCCCACTAGCTCAACTTGGGCATACATCGATTCGACATAGTGTCTCGAGTCATGAGAGCATTCAAGGGAATGATTTTGCTAATGAGTCATCTATGAGTGTATGGACATGCATGTGGTCGTAATCGCTATTGATAGATGCAGGATATGCAAGATTATTCCTCTTCAGTGGAAAGGGCCAGGTCTTTGCTGACTATTAATAGGGATTTTATTACTGGACACTGTATGAGCGTATGTTGGAGCGTACAGGTTACCAATGTTATGGCTACTATGGAAACTGTCTGTATGAGCAGATAGCAGAATCGTTACAACACCTTCTTTGTGACTCTTCCGTTTTATGGCAGATTAGACTAAAGACTCTTAGTGCACGTCTCTTCTATGATCTGAATTGCCTCAAGAATATGTTACTGACAAAGCTGGTCAATTTTGTCACTTGTACCGGTTGGCTATCGCGAGGACCAAGTGATTTGCACATTCAAGTCTCTAATTTTGGGTCCTTGATGAGTTTCTGATTTTTTCTTGACGGTGTATTACCATGGACCCTAGGGAATCCGAGTGTTTTCGCTGGACGCAGGCTAGCCATGTAACCCAACTTAACCCTAGCATTTTTGATGCTTTTGTTTGAACTCAATTTTTTAAGTCAACGGGACATGTCAGGTATCTGGAAATTAGGATTGTCTTGGAAACCTAATGTGGAGTAAAGGTTCAAATAAGCGAGTGCTGGTCTTTTCTCCAAAGTTCATTATGTGGATTTTTAGAGCAATACTTTTCTATGGTATCGTAGTTTGATGTAGGTCCCTTAATAAGAAATACATTCTGAATTCATTGACGAAGAGTCAAAGATCAGCATTGAATTGTGTCCGTGGAGAAATAAGTACAATGCTAAGTATAGCACTTAGTGCCATTCTAAATATTTTGACTTCTGGAGACCGGATCAACACTGGTTTTCTGTAAAACACTGGTAATAGACACAAACTACTGTATAATTGCTGTGTGTCTCAGGTGGAAATCATTGCTACACTTGAGTTTGCTGATCTTCTGAAAAATAGTGCCTTCACACTCTAGAAAATCTGCATGTACACGGATTTCTATTAAATTCTTGAAAGCTATGTTTTCTAAGCCTTTGATGGTGTGAGAATACCACTCATCATCATCATCATCGGTGTTGGCATGTCGATCTGTACCTGCCGTCTGCCCATCAGTCAATGGAACAATAACATATTTAAGGATAAATGGACTCCCACTGCAATTTGGAAGCAAGCTAGCGTTCTATGGGCGCTGGTGAACCTTACTTATTGAAAGTTAGGATAACTGCAGTGGTAGGAACACTAATGGTATTTTTTTTCTTGGGTTGCCAGTAGCTGCATATATAGTTAGCGTTGAAGCCATAAAGAAAATACCTGTAGGACTGATCAATAAATTCATACAAAAAGCAAATTGGCTGGATAATTAATCAGTATGTTGCTACTAAGGAATTGTTGCTATCACAACGAGTTAATTAAATTGATTTGTTTTAATTAAATACATTGAAAAACGGATTTGGTCTGACTTGACCAATGCGCTACAAATGGTTCATCATAATGGCCATTAGGAACTCAAAACACGAAGTAATATAGTTGTTTTAAAGAAAAGCTGTAAGTAAGAATTGGCTTATGGGCCCCTCCTTTATCGAGATAGACAAATAGAATGTACGCGCGTAACAATATTTTAACTTCTGGCAAGCAATTCTTAATATAAATACGGTCTGCTTAATCATACCAAAAAGAAATATTTTCACTCATGGCATAACTTGGAAGACTAGTGCCATAGAATCACTAGATATTTCAATCAAATACAATTGATCTGTGTTAAGAGAACTTTGATCGAAAGACGGCCAAAATGTGATGTCGGACATGCCTTTTTAATATTTTCCTACGCAAATTGAGTGTTTCATTCCATTTCCCGTTTAATCTAGACAGAGATTGATGCTTCTGAATGAACTAACTGGAATACGTTTTAAGTGAAAAGTAAAGATGAAGGTTGTTTTATTATTTTTTTCCTTCAAATATAAAGGGTCCGCCAAATAATTTATTTATTTTTTTTTTTTTTTTGAAAATGAATATTTTCTCATATTTCTTTTTTTATTTGAAAGTACAAAAATTCAAATTAATAATGGAAAATAATTTCATTCAAATGACTGCCTCGGCTGGCCATGCAGTAGCCTACACGACGGATCCAATTTTTAAGCACATTATCGTTTGTGTGCAGCTGTATTTCACCAATGGCTTCACGAATATTGTCCTTTAAAGCGTCAATTGTCTCTGGCCTGTTGGCGTAATACTTATCTTTGACGGCATCAACAGTGTTAAATCGCACCTACGAGGTGTCCAAACGACATCTGCTCTGCAGCTGATAATGCGATCTTCAAAAACAGGGCGCAAAACATTGAGTGTAGCTTCGGCTGTGTAGCTTCGTTCGACATGGCACGATAACGGCCACTCCTTGCTCATTTTCGAAGAAAAATGGCCCAATTATGCCTTTGGAGCAAAATCCGCACCAAATAGTGACTCGTCTTAGGTGTATCGGCTTTTCAATGTATGCGTGCGGGTTTTCTGTGCCCCAAATGCGACAATTTTGCTTGTTTACATACCCGCCAAGATCAAAATTAGTGTCATCTGATTTTTTTTGGCAAAATCGGCATCTTCTGTAAGTCGATTAATCAAAGTAATGTCGCAATATTTCCTAGCGTTGTTCAAGCGTATACACAACCATATTCGTTCAGCGGAAGGATAAAACTAATTAATAATAATTAATAATTAATTATCTGTCAAATCAGACATGAGCTAAGTGTTACCATTCACGAAATAAGCACTAGTTGAAAAAGAAACGTTAGATGGCGGACCCGATATATGAAAATTTTTCAGCAAAATAGGCAAATGAATTAAACTTAAAATGAATACAAAATTTGAAACAAGATTAAGGTTAAAAATAAAAAAAAAAAAAAAAATTATCAACTTTCGAAAATAATAATAATTGATAGACAAAATGCAGGTACTTTCAAATTATTATTCTTGAAACTTTTTCCTGTCTCGGAAACATCATTTTGCTTTTACTTTAATTTTTACTATATGTTAGCCTCCACCCCTAAATTTCTATTTTATAGTGAAACTCTACTAATTAGTAACTCAAATAAAATATAATTTCATTAAAAAATTTTTTTCTCCATTTCATTTATAATTTTTTTTTTATAACTTCCTGATTATATATATTATTTTTCTGCTTCTCATCTTTTTTATTTGCTTTTTTTTGCTATTACTTGTTACCTTAATAAACTATGAAATGAATTGCTTTACACCAGACGGCTAGACAACAGCAGCAGCAGTATCTAAATGGACGAAGAACCCAGCATTCACATACTGCCTGATGTCAATAAAAAAAAAAGAAAAAAAATTAAAGTTAAAGTTAAAAAATCCAAATTGGAAAAGAGAATTAAAAAAAATTATAAATAAATTCAGTGTGTAACGGAAGTCACTTAATTTAAGTCTCGTTTTATGATCTTTTTTTCCACTCATATCTTTCGATTTTCATTTATCCCTTTTACGATTCATATCCGCAAACAATATTTTTTCAAATATTTTTGGAAAAACATCTTCATTTTTGTTATTTACCAATATCTGGCTGCTGGATTGGGTGTCTGTTGTGTTAAATGTATACATATGTACATATGTGTGTAATTGTGTGTATTTGATGAAATTTAATAGAAAAAATTCCATGGCACTTATGAATGGAAGCGTATTTACAAATATTGTGCAATCATATCGAAAGGCGTTATAAACCAGAGATGGAAAGCAGAAAAGCTGTTTTTAAACATTTTTCGCTCATAATACTGCTTTAACTTTACTGCCATATGAGGCCTATTTACCAAAAGTACGACTGTTAACCCCTTAGCGTACAGATTTTTTGAAAAAAATTAATAATTTTTAAGTAAAAAACACACTTTAGAACATTTCTTAGAAAAAAAATACAAAATTAAAAAAAAAAAATTTAATTTAATTTTGAATTTCGTTCACGTTGGAGAAAGGAGCAGATTTGCTATTTCAAAAAAAGTCATATAAAATATCAGTAAAAATATTTATTTGCGGTTGTATTCAAAACCAAAATAAAGTACATTTCATACCTACTTTAAGAAAAAATCGCTAAAGTATTATTCACAAACGAACTTAGGCTTAAAATTTTAAAGTTGGTTCGAACATTATTGTGAAAAATAAAAATTAAAAATATAAAATCTGAAGTTTAACGAAACTTTTAAAATAATGGACATGCTTCAGTGATAAAATAATTGGTCAGAACAATTTCAAAATGTAATAAAATATTTTTTTTTTAATAAAATACTTTTTTCCAAAACATCGAAGAACGAAAGCTTAAAAAATTAAAAGAGAGAAGCGCTCATTTCTCCATACCAGATAAAAGTTATCAACAATAATAGTTTCAACATGATGCTGGAGATCTTCAAGTCCTTGCATGCTAAACAAGTGTTCGTTTTCCTGGACACTGTGGATTAGATGGTAATGAGACAGCGAATGCATTTGCTAGAAAAGATTCCGTGACACCATACATGTATTGGCCCGGAACCTTAATGTGCAGCACCACTGACTATCATTCTTAATCTAGTCAAAGATTAAGAAAGAGTGACTTCGCCACTCTAGATTAGCAATAAGACCGTTCTAAGGGCGTAGTTTTAAGGTTCTTAAGTTTGGCAGGTATATCCGTCCTCTTAATAAAGTTTCTTACATGCCACTGTGAGCCAAAAACGCATCTGAAGAGGATGGCGGTGACAGATGTGGATGTTTGTGGATTGTGCTCACAAGCATCAGAGGCAGAATAACACATACTGTGTGGTATTTGACAGGCTTAGATAGAAATGTTTAGATAGACATAAGGTCTCACTGGGTGATATATTTATTCGCCATTATGGTTTCAGATCTGTCTGTGCATTAGAAAGACAGCAGATCTGCTGAACAAGTTGTAGACCGGAAAGGTACAATGGATTCCATGAATGGCAGTGTTCTGCAATAGTGCCGGATCGGTATAGATAACGAAATTGATGATGACAATAATGCTCTCATTTTGACTCAATATCTGTTGAAGAAGAAGTAAAAAAAAGTCAAAACAATTAAGACGTAACCTACTTTAAAATTAAAAAAATTAAATTAAAATTTTATTTGCTTAGTTATGCAGGTGGATTACAAGAGCTAAAAGTAGATATAGTGGCAAGATAAAGTGCAGTACCCCCTCCTATTTCATTTCATTTTGAAAGAAAACAACGGATTTAGAGAGCGATTGCTTGGTGACGCAGGCTAGAAACTATGTTGTCAACTTCGAATATTAAAAAAACTTTAAGTGTACTTTAGTTAAAATACTGATTTTGAATATGAATTTCGAAAAAAGTTTTATTAGCCTTAAGAAGTATTTTAACTAATTTATATTTGATACTCAAAATTAAAATTTTTTTGTGAATATAGCCGCTATACTTTAACAATGCTAATTGTCAATACTCGATTACATTCGAATGTGAAAAACTAAGCAGCATAAAATACAATGCCGCTCGAATTATTTAGAGTGTGCACAGTTTGCACTGTTCAGTAAGCTCGAATGAACTCTAGAGCACAAGTTAAGTGACTCCTGTTGCAAAAGGTACTCGCAGGAATTATTTAAATTGATACTCTACACTCAACAACATAACATAATCATACATAACATATCACATGCTGATCAGTAAGTTTATAAATGTATTACTTCGAATCTTACCACACTTTTAGTGATTTGCTTCAACGAAAAATAAATGTTATATTACTTGAAGATTTTCCAGAGGCAAATATTACAAAAAAAAAAAAATTCATGATTTAAAGAAACGGAGAAAAAAGTCCTTTTCTAAACACTTTTTTAAATTTCCACAAAATTCTTAGAAACAAATTGTTTTTTTCCTGTACACTGTGAATATAAAGACAAGAATTAAAAATATATGAATAAGAAGAAATTTTTTTTAAATTAAAATTTTTCCTATTGTCTTCAGTCTGGATTTTTCGCTGGTCTAAAAATCGTTCATTGACTGTTAACACTACAAAATGGCTAAAAGCTTTGCTTTCTTGCTTTTGTTTAGAAATAAAACTTTTAAAATTTTGTGTTTTTGTGTATACCAGCAACAGAACTGAGTAGATTAATGGAAATTTTGTACTTATCATGATATCACACTTTACCACATATTGATGATTACTGGTCTCTTCAACTTGATATGGGAATTCCAATCGATGTGCCGTAACTGATTCAAAAAAATTGAAAAATATTTGCATCTAGCAAACCATAATGAACTTAAATGTGACAGATCGATTTACAAAAGTTCGTCCACTTATTGATGCGACTAATAAAAGACTTATGAATTTTGGAATTTTTAGTCACATTATTTCCGTTGATGAGCAAATAATACCCTATTTTGGACGACATTCTTGAAATATGTTCATAAAAGGAAAACCCATTCAATTCAGGTTCAAAGCATGGTGTTTTTGTTCAGAAACTTGATATTTGTTTTCTAAGGAAGGGTGGGCAAATTTGAGGTTCGGAAGCAAATTGGCTGAAAAACAAACCTTTTTTGTTATATTCAATTTTATTCATACAAAAATAAAATAGAAATGTGGAAATTAAAAATGGAATTTGATGTCAGGCAAATGTCGGCAGACGTCCGCTCTTTTCACAAAATTTTGAACCACATTTTGCAATAAAGCTTCACTTATCTCGTCAATGCAGCACCGAATTTCATCTTTCAGAGTGTCAGTAGTTTGTGGTTTGTTCACGTAAACCCGGTTTTTCAAATGGCCGCAGAAAAAATAATCCAGCGGCTGTTAATCACAAGAACGAGGCGGCCAATTGACATCACCAAATCGAGAAATTACGCGACCGGGAAATTTCTCATGCAATAACTGAATTGTTTGGCTGGCTGTGTGGCTTGTGGAGCCGTCCTGCTGTGACCAAAGTTAACTGATGTCAATATACAGCCAATTATGGCCACAAAAAATTTGTTATCATGGAAGGTGTTTCCTTGCTCATTTTCAAAATACCATGGTCCGATGATGCCACCTAACCAC
Organism: Wohlfahrtia magnifica; assembly: GCA_023159175.1. Classification (NCBI taxonomy): domain Eukaryota; kingdom Metazoa; phylum Arthropoda; class Insecta; order Diptera; family Sarcophagidae; genus Wohlfahrtia; species Wohlfahrtia magnifica. Next base: position 787,641 of record JAKWBJ010000019.1, on the reverse strand, counting down.
AAACCGCACCATACGGTCACTTTCGTTGGATGTAATGGTTTTTCGAGGACTGTTTGTGGATTTTGTGAGCCCTATATGCGAAAATTTTGTTTATTTACATAACCGCCTAATTGAAAATAGGCCACATCACTAAAGACGATTTTGTTGAAAAATGCGTTGTTTTCGTTTAGTGTTTCAAAAAGCCAATTCACCAACGTTCGACGCAAACAATAGTTAGCTGGCTTTAATTCTTGTACGAGTTAAACTTTATAAGTGTAAAGATGAAGATCTTTATGCAAAATGTTGCGCAAACTTCCTCAGGTGATACCTAATTATTGTGAACGTCGACGGGTTGATGTTTCAGGCTCATTCTCAATACTTTGCTATACAGCGGTTATGTTTGCATCACTACAGCCACTACAAGCTTATTGTTATGATCTATTCTCAGCAACGGTACCGTGAACTTCTAATTTAACGATTAAATTACGCATAACCGTCGCTGCAAATTATGCAGAAAGAATACAATTTTTTCTTGTAAATATATAATATTTGCATACCAAATATTTTTATAAATAAATATATAAATAAATATATTATATATTATATTATTATATTATATTATTATATTATATTATTATTATTTTAAATTGACTGGTTTCAACCAATCATCGATTTTTCCACCAGTCCATACCGGCCAAATGGCAGTTCTGAAAAATTTTCTTTTTTTTAATTTTCTTAACTAGGGCCCTAAAAGTATCCTCTCGAATGAAGACTTAAAAATTTTTACGATTACGGCTGGAAATGGGTTAAAACACCTGTGAATAAATCGGAGTCTAAGATTTACATAGAAGTCAAATTTTTGGATCAGGTTAATGATTTTTGTCTTCTTTCTCTTAAAAATACATATGTTTCAAATTTTAGACAATAGTTTGTCCTATATTTTGCTCCTGCATAACATAGAGACACTGTAAAGCATAATTGTAATAAAAGCCATCTAGTCTACGCTATTCTGGACTTGATAAACGTCGGTTTTTATATCAAGAACCTTTCTGGTAATACTTTAGACAGACGACAGCGCTTTTGCATAAAAACTCACTAATACAAATTCAAATTTTACCCTGACAGACGACAGCTTTTGCATTGAGTAAGCAGCTGTTTGTTTGTCAACTATTTTTTTTTGTTGGCATTTATTCCTAGATCAAGTGGATAGAAGACAGAAAGTACGATTAGCAGCTGTGATGTTGGTGAACAACCGCTATTTATTGGAAGAAAAATCAAAATTTACTTTTGCAGAAATCTATCTATTTGAATCCATTTGAATCCATTTTAATTTTTTCAATTAAACACTCATTCACAATAGTGAGCATTCTGTCAACAGTTGCTTGATTATCCACAGTGTTGCCAAGCTAAATGAAGTAAAAATGCAATTTGATTTTGTGCATTTACATCAAATCTAATTGAGAAGTTAATTTTTTTACGACTGCTAGTGAATATTTTACATTGAATGCTTTTCTATTTTCTATACATACTTTATTTTATTTATTTATTTTTTTTATCATACGTAAAATTATATTATTATTCTATAATTTTATTAGTAATAATTCACAAATCCCACCTCTGACTTATGTATTTTAAATTATTCATATAGAGCCTGACAGTACTGAAATAAGCACATTTTTCCCTGCCAGTATTTTTAGTGTCTGTGTATTATGATTACAACAATATGCCCTTTTAAGTGCACTTGTTAGTTAGTTTGTGAATTACAGGGTGACAACAATAATAACAATAGAAACATAAAAACAGTGAACACAAATAAAACAGATTAAGCCTGGCTATATGATACCCTACGCAAGAATAAGCTTTATCACTGTTTTACAAGTATATCATATAGATTAAAAACATGTCTTTGATGAAAGGCAGCAACCTTTTAAAACATATATCGTAAGTTTCAAGTCACGCTGTTCAGTGCTTAGTTAGTATTAAAATCCTTCAAAAATTGCTAATTCATTACTTTTATTTAAAGGGTTTCAGTCTAAAAATATTTAAGCCGAGTCAGAGTTTGTTTCTTTCTTTAACACAATAAATACCTGGTGTTAGAGTTTAAATAAGCCCGCAGGAACTTCCAAGACGAACATCATATTGGTCGTCGTCTAAAGGTGCGTGAGATAGTGTATATCTTAGCCATTACAAAAAGTGTTCTACATCGCATATTGAACAAAAATTTAGAGATGAGAAAGATGTGTGCAAGATGGGTACCAAAACACAAACTGTGTTCTTAAGATGTTTTAATAGAGTGTTGGGCGATTTTTCACTGCAACAAAGCTTAATATTTAAGACGATGCGTAACCATGGATGAGACATGTATCCACCACCAGAGACAAGACGAACAGTCAAAACAATGAACTGGTTTAGAAGAATCGTATTCAAACAAAGCGAAGAGTATTATATCTGCAGGTAAGGTTATGGCATCTGTTTATTGGAATGCTCATGAGATAATTTTTATTGATTATCTTCAGAAAGGAAAAACAGACGATAGGTTATAAACTTAAAAAATAACTCAGGGGAAAAAGTTTTCCAACAGAGAAGAACGGGTGGAGTCTACAGATGATGGCTGTTTTAGGAAACTTTACGGTTCCTATTATACACAGGGATTTGAAAAACGATTATTTCGAGAATTAATAGTACATTTTCTTAAATTTTGGTGTGTTCTATGACGACTACGTATTCCTATTTACATATCCAGAAAATTACGTACCAATTCTAGTTCGAATTTCATTATATTAGTCACTGTAGTAAAAAATACGAAATATAGGGTTTTGTTTTACAGTTACATAAGCTTAAATCATAATAAAACAAAGAAATATATTTTTAATGCCAATGAAACGAGCTTTTTCGGATAGACAATTTTATGTCATTGGTATTTTAACTTTTGAAGCACATGCAGCCGTACTAAGCTAATAAATCTTCGAATGTTGATTTCCAGGTGTTCAATTGTCTTTTGTTTATCAACATACACAAGTGATTTTAGATAACCTCAAAGAAAACTATCCAATAGGATTTAACCACATGACTTTGTGACCAGTTAATTGGACCATTACTAGAAATTATTCTTTTATCAAAAGTGGTGGCATATAACTCTAGGACTGTGTGGCATATGACTCTAGGGTTGTCAGATGGCCTAGATTTCGCTTAATTTACAAGAATCAAGAAAAAATTTGGTTTGTCAAGATTTTTTAAAACACATTTTTTAAAGTTTTCCTTTCATAAAGTTTTGCAAATAGCTCTTAAACGTATTAGTGAATGAATAACGTGAAGCGTAAAGCGCTAAAGTGTATTTTTTTCCTAGTTAAGTTAATCTAAAAAATTTATTATTAAATTTTTATAATAGGTTTTCAAAAAAATTTGTTTACAAATTTGACCAAACACTTATTTGAAACGAGCTTTATTAAACCAAATACGCGCAATTTTAATTCATAACCATTTTTGGGGTAAAGTCAGCGTAGAACTTCTGAGCAAAAAACTGATCCACTTGCGTTTTGCAGTCTTTTGTGGAATTTAAATTTACAGCATTAAGAGAGTTCTGCAAAAAACGAAACAAGTGATAATCTGAAGGTGCAAGGTATAGTGAGTGCATCAGAAGTTTCCAACCAAGCACTTTCAGTTTCTGCCACGTCATCGAAGATATGCATGATCTGGCGTTGTTATGATGCAAAATAACACCTTTTCTGTTGATCAATTCTCACTGTTTTAATTGAATTGCTCGTTTCATTCCTGTGGTTCGTTGACAGTAGAGATCAGAATTAACCGTGTGTCTAGGCGATAGAAACTGATAACAAACAAATCCCTTTCAACCCGACTAGTAACACTGCATTACTTTTCTTTATGTCAATACTGGCTTGCCACAGTTTGTAAAGCTTCACCTTGCTTTTTCCATGATCTTTTTCGCATATTATTGTCGTATATGATCCACTTTTCATCGCCCGTAAACATTCTTGCCTATCGAACAAGCTATAGGGTTGCCTAATGCAATTAATATTACCACAGATATGACATTTTAGAACCATCTACCGACAATTTGTTACCAAAATTTTCGAACACCAATAAATTCGGCAGTCAAGATTTTTTCCTATAACTGTTACGAATTTTCCAATGCTGAATTTGTCAACCTTATGTCGCTCCCTCCTGTTGGAACCATGTGTCAGCAAGACTAACGCCAGCTAATTGACGTACGTAAAAATTTCTAATCATGTAACTATACCGCTCGCAAGTGACAGTATCTAATTCTGATCATCATCGTTTTGGAGCACATATAGGCCAATGACTCCGCCAGCCCATAAAGTGCACCAAACAGTAATTTTCTGCGAATGTAAAGGTGTTGCGACAAAAGCTTGTGAATTATCCTAAGCTAAAATGGGCTTCATCGGAGAACAAAATTTTGAATAGAAATTCTATTAATAAATTTCAAACAATTTCCGAACGTAGCTCTGGTGTATGTCTGTCTATCCATAATGAAATGTCAAGCCAAACTAAACAAAAAATAACTCTCAGCTGTTAAATCGGTTGTGAAATAAAGCAGTGTTGCCAACTCAAAGTTATGAACCTTTTGAAAAGACATCCGATATTTATTTAACTTATTTTTGATCACTAATAATTACACAAAAAGTAAATAAATATTTTTTACCACATTTGCCACACCAGAACATTTGGACTAAAATTGGTCAGTTGTCTGAGAAATAATAAATATTTCTTTGTCTTAAATTTACAGCGGCTGACTGGTCAAAAAATCTGTAATTTTTGCCAACTGTAAAAAAATGTTTTTTCCTCTATAGACTTGGCACAGTACAAGAAAAAAGCACAAAATTTTTGTTTTAAACCCACAAAGAAGTATGCTTAACTTAAAGGTTTCTGGTGTTTTTTTTGTGCAATATTTCGACAAAAAATTTTTAAGGAAGTGTATAGAGATATAAGAGCCATTTCAAAGAACAAAAAAAACATTTTGAACTTAAGACCGCTACAATCATGAGAACAAACACTAATTGTAGTAGTGTAGGGTATCGAAGAGGAAAGAGAGTAGCACCCATACTTAATAATTTGTACATTAAAGTTGTCCATATGGTTAGAGGAATATCTCATTATTGTATTTGTATTCATATGATTTAATCTTCTTTTTCGCTTCCTATCTCTTGTTTTTCTTTATTTCGATTTTTTTTACTTTTTCTTCAAACATTCACACCATTCGCATTCATTTGAAATAAAAATATTTTCATAAATGTATGTATTCATTCATACGTATTCATATTGTATGTATTAATATTGTTATTGACATTGCCTAGCAAATCAAATAATTTTTTTTTTTGTACACTCATACATATGCATAAATATGTTTCCTTTTATTTCCTTTTCTTTCATTTTATTGTATTTGCTTGTATTACGAGTGTGTGTTTTTTTTTATTCATATGTAAATAATGCAATTGACAAAATATGTTGCCAACCTAATGAAAATACAAATTATTTCCGCACATTGGCACGTTCTCCACACACACACATACACACAAACACACACTCACAAAGGGCACAAAAAAGTTGTCGATAATATAGACATTTTTGTTAAAAAGGCAAATAAAAGGACGAAATTATGAATTCGATTTTATTTTGTTTTTGTTGCTTTTCGTTGTCTTTTATGATTTTATTTAATTGTTAGTTTTGGTATGAAAATTTAAATGTGTCTGAACCACGGTTGGCAAAAACCCGGCTTTTTAAAACAAAAAAAAACCCCAACCCACCGGGTTTTATTAGGATTTTTTTGCGTTTTATAAATGCTTTCAAATTTCGTTCAATACGATAATATTTTTTGCTTGTTTATACAATCACGTTATTTTAATATTTATAATGCAATTTTGCACTCTTGGTGGGATCAAGGCGTCATTGTGTACTATGAGCTGCTAAAGCTGGGTGGTCGAAGCAGACTGCAATTACTTCGTTTGAATGGTGCTTTATGAGATAAACGGCCGGAATATAAAGACAGCCATGATCAAGTTATTCTTTTGCATGATAACACCCGTCCTCATGTCGTAAAAGTTTCAAAACAATTATTAGAAAAGATCAAATGACGCAACCACCGTATTCTCCGAACATTGCTCCGTCGGTTGCTGCGACGAATACAATATACTCACACCTCTTTTTACATGGCATTTCGCTATAACGACCTGTTTGTATTATGAAACACATTCGCTTTAAGCGAAATTTACCTCGTTCTAGGGTTCTGTTGGTTTTCTAAAAAAAAGTGTAAGGAAAGCACAAGCAACACGTATTCATCTCGTTTAAAGACATTTCGGTTTACGGCCTACATTTTCAGAAATAAAATTATAAAATTTGGATCTAAGTTCGATCAGTCTTTAGTTGGCCTTAGGTATGTAACTTATAAATTTTTGGAAAAAAGATCGTTACATATCGTTAATACTCTCCTGTAATAGTAACATTAGACCTATTTTTTGATTAAAAATCATAAACAAATTCCTCTAAAATGCTAAATTTTCTTTAGTTACTTATTGAGTTATAATATGTTGGATAAATAATGTAAACCAGATAGATTCGGGTCATGATCAAATAAGATCCTATATATATCCATCCATATATACCTATATTTCTACTTCTACTACAAGAAGATGGAATGGAATTGCGTGGTAGCATAAGCAATTGTGAGGAAAACAGAATAAGAATGAACATAACCACACATATACCATCATTAGCAGAAATAGTTAAAGCAATAAAAGCACTGATGAACAACAAGGCTCTAGGAGCTGACAACATCTTAAGAAGTGTTAAAGGCCGATCCGCAAGTAAGAGCTCAGTTAGGTATGTCACTGATAAAAAGTTTCTGGAAAACTGAGCAATTGCCACAGGTATGTCACTGATAAAAAGTTTCTGGAAAACTGAGCAATTGCCACAAGAACTGAGAGACGATATTATCGTAAAATAAAAAAAGAGAAATAACTCTGCTGCGCATGAGCAATAAAATAATAGCGCATATTATAGAAAGCCGTCTCACAAGTGAATTGGAACCTGACGTCGGACAACAGTAAACTGGATTCCGTCTCCAAAAATCATGCATAGAACACGTCAATAGCCTCAGAGTTGAAGGGCGATCTTTCCTTTACATGCTTTTTATAGACTTCGAAAAGGCCTTCGATACTCTCGCCACGAGACCATATGGATGACGCTGGAATACAAAGGGACACTACCGAAAATTATATCCATTAATAGGGAATTATACCGTGGAGCCATTTGCAGAGTTCTGCATGAAAATCAATTGTGTAATCAGGTAAACATAAAAGTTGGTGTGCGACAAGGATGCGTAATATCACCAATGATGTTTAATATTGTTTTTACGTTGTGATGAAACACAACCAATGGAGTAGCATGGGGATTGCAAGGACAACTGAGTAACTTGGAAAATGCCGATGACATATGTTTTCTAAGCCATAAGTGCACTGACATGTTAGAGAGAATCGGAATGCCAGAAGCATATGCAACAAAAACCGGTCTAACGATTAACTGCGCGAAGAAATTGATGCGAGTAATGCCAGTTATAACCACCCATTCTTAATCAACGGCTCACTAGCTGAAGACGTCAGTAACTACTGCTACCTAGGAAGCATTATTGACATAAAAAGAATTGCCAACTGTATTTGCCGTGCCAAATGCACACTTTGGCTCCTGAATCACGTATGGAACTCTGCACACATATCGAGGCAGACTAAAACAGCAATCTTTAAATCGATTATGAAATCAACTTTGCTGTATAGATGTGAAACGTGGAACACATGCCCACGTGACCTCAACGTTATTCAGGTCTTAACAGATGCATGGCCGAGAACAATATCCAACGTCGAACTGTGGTCAGTAACAAAGGCAAAAGCCTATAGCAACGGAAATCCTTTAGCACAAATGCCACTGGGTTGGTCATACGCTGCGAAAACCCCCAGTAATTTAAAAAAAATTATTCTGGTGAAGAAAGATAACCTTAAAAAACATTTGTTTAATTTGATGTGCATTTAATATTTAATTCGAAAGGCCTCCGTCCAACTGTTACAAAATCATAGCTAGATTGTACTCGCATGTTTACTGAAAATTTGAAAATGCGATGGCTGCATACCATAAGGAAAAATGGAGTCTTACAAATATCTATTTTATTTATCAGGGTTTTGCATACCTCAGAAAAGACTGAAAAAGAATGTTTTGAAAAAATTCTGTCTAAAGAAGTCTAAGACAGGTCATGGCGTCTGTTTTTAACGAAGCAAGCGGTATAATTTTTATTGTTTACTTTTAGAAAGGCATGCAAAATTCAACTTCGAGTGTTAAGCTAACTTATTGCAGTGCTTAAGTGATCAAATTAAAGAATTTTTTTTAACTTTTTTTTATTAATTTTATTTAAGAAATAATTCATTTAAAATAGGTTGCCTCAGCGCCTTAAAGGTATTATTGAAACGAGTTGGCAAGATTCCAATTTTCTTAAAATTTATAAGTAAAGGGTCCGCCATCTAACGTTTTTTTTCAACTAGTGCTTATTTCGTGAATGGTAACACTTAGCTCATGTCTGATTTGACAGAAAATTAGTTTTATCCTTCCGTTGAACGGATATGGTTGTGTATACGCTTCGCTACGTGGGCCTGCGATCGACTTACAGAAGATACCGATTTTGCCAAAAAAAAAAATCATCTTTTCAGAAGAAGCTCATTTTGATCTTGGCGGATATGTAAACAAGCAAAATTGTCGCATTTGGGACACAGAAAACTCGCACGTATACATTGAAAAGCCGATACAACCAAGACGAGTCACTGTTTGGTCCAAAGGCATAATTGGGTCATTTTTCTTAGAAAATGAGCATGGAGTGGCCGTTATCGGGCCATGTGGAACGAATTTTTGTTCACAAAAATTGAAGAGGAGGATATTAGCAACATTTGGTTTCAAGAAGACGGCACTACGTACCACACAGCCGAAGCTACAGTCGATGTTTTGCGCCCTGTTTTTGAAGCCGCAGAGCTGATGTCGTTTGACCACCTAGGAGTTGCGATTTGATACCGTTGGACTCTTGTTTGTGGAGTACCGTCAAAGATAAGTTAACGCTTTAAAGGACAATATTCGTGAAGCCATTGGTGAAATACAGCTGCGCACAATCGATAATGTCCTTAAAAATTGGACCGATCGTGTAGGCTACTGCATGGCCAGCCGAGGCAGCCATTTGAATGAAATTATTTTCCATTATTAACCGGAAGGATGATAATTTCAAATAAAAAAAGAAATTTGAGAAAATATTCAGTGGTTTTTTTTATAGCATTTTCAAAAAAATAAAAATAATAAAATTATTTGGCGGACCCTATATAATAATATATGCACAATATATGCATATACAGGCTGTCTGCCGGGAGGTATACCACTTTGTCTTGCCACCACTTTGGTAAACATTAGTTTTGATAGTTCATATTTGACAGTAGTGAAGTAGAGACGTGGCAACTGTAGTAGACATAGTGGAGGGTGTTTTTTGATCGGGAAGACTCCCTGAACAACGTCCGAAAATTTTCTTCCGCTCACATATCACCATTTTTGTGAAAAAGGATCCTTATCCTGAAAAGGCCTAAAATGACATTTTGACGAAAAAAAGCTATAACTTTTGAAAAGACAAACTGTTAAAAACGGCGGACGGCTTTTATTGATCGGGAGAGAAAAATCAGTCTCTTTCTATAAATTGTTATAAATTTAATTAAAATAAATAAATTTTTTTATGCAATAAGTTTATTATTATAAAATTTTGTCAAACATTTTTGCAATTTTATCTTTTACATTACTCTTTTAACAAAACAACAGTGCTCTGTTATAGCCAAGACACAATTTAACAGAAGTGCATCGGCTAAAAGTTCATTTATTCGTTGCAGAATGTGTTGCTTCTATTGTAACTTTTCAAGATTTGTGGTAAGTTATTATACCTACGACTACCTTTTAATTCAATAATTAATTAATTCAATACGTTGTTTCGTACTACTCTTGAATTTCTAATACTTCTCGTATGTATAGCATGGTTACTCCTCATAAAATGTATCGTATGATGTCCAATATTGTGCAAACACTTGAAGACATATAACATATATAAGCGAAATTGCTTGAGAATCTTCAACATATGACAATATGGTGGAATATGTATTTGGAATGTTGTTGCCTTTATTTTGTATTCTTTAAAGTGATTTCAAATCATTAGTTTTCTTATAACCATACTTATAAAAGGGCTAAATAGTTAAAATGGCTTTGAATTAAAGCCGGAATTTAAACAGAAAATTAAAAATACAAGTTTATTCATCTAAACCTATATTGTTCCCTTCAAAGTAATCCCCATCGACCGCAACACACTTATGCAAGCGCTTGATTCAATCCTCGAAGCATTTTTTATATTCGGTTTTCAGTATGTCCATCAATGCTTCCTGCGATTTTTCCATTCGGCTGTTGAAACCCGTTCTCCGTTATGGCTTATAAACTCAATGAACAGAGAGAAGTCACAGGGAGCCAAATCAGGTGAATTCAGTGGTGTCGGATGGTATTTGTTGCATTTTTCGTCAACAAATTTCAAATAATGATGGCACTGTGGGACAGAGCGATATCACGGTGCAAAATCCACGATTTTTCGGCCAAAAATTCTGATCTCTTTCCGCGAATTGCTTCCCGCAAACGTTATAAGACGCCTAAATAATACTCTTTGTTTACTGTCTGGCCTTCTGGCAAAAATTCATGATGCACTACATCATGGTAATCCATGAAAACCGTGAGCATTGCTTTTTTTTGACTCAAAACGGCGTGGTTTCTTTTGGTCTCGGCTCATTTAGTAAACGCCATTCACTTGCCTGATGTCTAGATTGCGTGTCGTACTCATAAAATCACGTCTCGTCTCCAGTAATGATCCTTTTGATGAATGTGGGATCGAATTCAGCCTAGCAAATCATATCTTTTGCGACCTGAACACAAAATGTCTTGGACAGATCCATAGGCAAAGTTCAAATCCTCCGCTATCTCTCTGGTGCCTCATTTGCGATTATTGAGCAACATTTCTTTTCTTTATCAATGTTTTCATCGGTTTTCAAGGTCGGTGGTCTGCTACTGCATTCATCGTCTTCGATTGACTCACGACTACTATTGAACCGCTCGCACCACTTGAAAACCTTCGCTTTTTTTTAGAGAATCGTTGCCGAAACACTTTTCCAACATTTCCAACGTTCGCGCACCCTTAAATCTGTTTTTACGCAAAATTTAATACAAGTTCGTTGTTGCAAATTTAAATCCATTTCTAAAATTGTCCAAAAACGCCAACACACATAGAGATAGCAGTACTCTTGGCTACGTAGCTTTTGAAAATGCCAAGCTATGACGCTGAGAATTAGCGGGAGTATCAACAACAAATGTAACAACTTAAAAACAGAACTCAAGTCAGAACGATGTGACTGCCACATGGGGTTTATTTTGGAATTTTTTGATGCGGCGAAGACATTATAGACTTTTGTCAACTCTCTCTTACTCTAGATGTGTTTTCATTCACATAAGCCTGTCGTTGGTGCTTTAAAAATTTACTCTTAGTTTCGAACAATCTTGTTATTGAAAGCAGATACTTCGCAAAAATGTCAGAAATACAATTTTGTGTTCTCAAATTGTTTGGCAGGTATATGGAACTCCAGTTTTAGAATTATTTAAGTGACCCTGAATGAAGCTTGATCTCTATAAACTTACATTAGGATACAATAGCTTTCTTTAAGATTAAAAAAAAAGGTTGGTCACAGCACAAGTAAGAGTTGTAAAAGTGGTTACACGGTGCTACAAAAAAAACCTGGTAAGTGATATTATTTTTCCGATAAACGTTGCCGAGTAGAACAAGGACCTGTTTTTGAAATTTTCGAAGCACCTCAGAAATCTCGAGTTACGGGTAAAAAACTGGTTTCTCGGATCTTCATGCATTTATAAGCTAATAACTTAGCTAAATATTTCCCCATTTTAAGTTTTTTTCGGATTCAGACCTTTTAAATGATATATATATACGTTGTTCAGGTACCCTTGAAGATTCTGCGTGTATTTCTCAAGCAAAAGCATTTTTCATCCAGTATTGTCTACATTTTGCAAGCTAAGATGGGTTTTTACGCACCATTTTATAAAGGAATCGTACTATTGATGAATTAATTAAGGATTTGTATTATGTTACAATTTAGAAGGCCGTTGTGAATTAAGGATATTATAAAAAATTTTAGAAGGTAGTTATGATAAAATCGTACTTTTATAACAATCGTACTTTTATAATAAAAAAACAGCAGTTTGCTGAAAATTTTATGATTTTTTAGAGTTGCATTTCGAAAAAGCTTAATAGGTTCGCCAATTTTGAACGAATTTCTAAGCCGTAAGTCTCACTTTATTCATAACTTAATATAATTTCTTAATTAATTCATCAATTCTTTTTTTTAAAGTCCTGAAATAAACTTAAATTGGGTATTATTCAACTAAGTTATTAGCATATAAGTGCATGAAGGACCGAAAAACCGGTTTTTTACCCGTAAATCGAGATCTTGTAGGTGCTTTGAAAAGAAGTATCGTTTCCCAGGTATTTAAACTTCGTTCTTTTTGTCGCACAGTGTTAATAAATAAATAAAAAAAATATTTTTCTTTAAAATTTACACCAAAACTATCATTCTTACTTTTATGATGCTTTTTCAGTTATTGTTGCAAATTATGTTTTGAAAAACTTTCTCCATTTCATTTGAAAAAAAAATTAAAAGAAACATTGAAAGAGAAAATATAATCGTAGATTTATCATTTTCTCATAAAGCAAATGTTTCACACTTCTTTTCGAAAACGTTTTAAAAGAAACGAAACAACAACAAAACAACCAACAATTGTAATACGAACCGTATCCATGGCATTGAGAAAAAAATCGAAAGGGAATAACAAGTCCTGGTAATGCTATCAAGTTTTAGAATTATTTTCTCAATTCAGTTTTTCTTCTTCTTCTTAATCTTTTTTTTGGACCAGGTTTTCTTTTCTCAATTTAATTTACCACCTGTGACACTTTCAAGTTAAGAGAGGGTTTTATAAGAGCAGAAGTATGTGGGCGCGTTATAGAGGAAGGAGCATTAGTTGCTTAAAAAGTTGCATTAAAAAATTCATATAGTTTGAGTTTTAGTTGTTATTCACTTGTTGTTGTTGGTGTTGTTGTTGTTGTGAGATAAGCAACTTCAGAAAAATTGTTTGTTTACTTGTTGCTTAAAAAAGTAGTAACTGATATACACAGTTTTTAGTGTAAATGTATTACGGTGGCAGAGCTCTAAAGGAATGAAAAATTTCAAAATTTGTATGAGAAGTTAAATTGACCCCACAATACCTGAATTTGAAATACGTATTAAATGGTGGCAATAATTTTCGTTCTAGTGAAAATTTCGAATTCGAGTTCAAATTTGTAAAAAAAAATGCTCCTGGAAAGCTACAGAACCAAAAAAAAGCTACAGACGGTGTTCACACTCCTTCTCCATTGAAACCAAACCGTTGCTTGGTTTACCTATATATTGCTTATTATGAAAGCAAACATTCCATATTCTTACCAAAAAGAAAAAAATCCAGATTCCATACAATGAAGAGAACGGTTTATTTTTCTAAATTTAATTTTCACTACATTTTCACAAGCAATTTGTCACTTTTTTGCATAAAAGTTCTGAAAAAAGTGGTAATTTCTGCTAAACAAACTCCTTTACTGACGGCTTTTTAATTGGTACCGTTATTTAGAGAATTCTGTACGCTTTTTAACTGTAAAGCCTGCCAAACAGTAAAGTTAGCTGATTTTGTTTAAACCTGTTTTTCTGATGACCGTCTGCTGATGGTTTTATGTGTTTAAGGGTTAAGGTTTAAACTAACGACATAGAACTAAACCGATTTATGTCGTCTTTTGAATACGTTCAAAAATATTATGTAACAACTGAAAGAATCGTCCAGAGTTGGTCTAAAGATCAACATATGGAAGACCAAGAGCTTAGGTGTGAAGTTTGAAAATCGAGGATGTTCACTTATTCTATTACTTGGTGGCTTAATTGACAAGACTGGGCACTAAAAGTAGGATATGGTACCAGCACAAATCACGTCAAATATTCAGATTGCACAATAAAATGCATAGAAATATAATTGAGAGTAATTGAGAGTGGAGGTGAGTGACTAAGGCAGCAAATATGTATCCTGAGATTTGCGTAGATTGCTCAAACGTGGCCAATAGCAGAACCGTATGATCATCTTAAAAGAATTATTGATGATGTTCAGACGTAATCCGAAGGGAGTATTGAGCCCTTTTGTAACTGTAGATGAATTACGTTAGGTACCAAAGGACAATCAAAACAGTAAATTTCTAGGTTATTGCCACTGAATATTTGTTTTGTGCAATCAACACTTAGGGGCTGACCTCTACTAATGCAGTGCACTACGCTGAAAGTAGGGGAATAGGTTGAGGGAGGAGTAGTATCAATAGATATGGTGCTCTACGAAAAAGGCAAACATTATGGGTAAAGGTGTTATTATTTTTTTAATAAAAATGGTAAAAGGCAAGCCACATTGCGGTGTTAAAACTCTTATTAATAAGAACATTTTGTTTTTCCCGTGTGCGAACAAGAATCTCGAAAGTATCCTTAAAAACATCTGCCTGTTCAAGTAATGCAGACATTAAATAAGTCAGATTAAGTAAAATATTTCTCGCATTGTTCCAAAACACCGAGGCAATAAAATACCGTTAAATATGCTGGTTCAATTAAACTAATGCTATGGGTTTTAGGCGCAGAACATCAAGAGCTTCTAATTCCGTGTTTATAGATTAATAAACAATATTAAGTCTTGCGCGCATTAGTATTTATCTTGTTGGTGAGTCTTTACTCGAAGATTATCTGCTGGTCGCACTTAAGTATATCCTTCATATTTCGTCTCTTCACCCAAAAGTCCAAAGGGATATATCAAAATAGAGAACAAAGGATTAAAAGCAAAGAAAGAAGATCATTCAGAAACATTGAAAATAGAAGAGTAGATATTAGGTATTTTATTGGTTTTTAACATTAAATCAGTAATATTTGTTTGTTTTTTTGATTTTTTTAAACTGGATACAACTATTGCGTTACGGACGTCCAAAAGGTTAGACATTTTTTTACTGGCAAAAATATTACTGGTTTTTCACCATTTTATAACATTATTGATGCCTTCAAAGACTTTTGAATGAGGAATAGCTAGAGTTATGCTGACAATATCAATATCGCTGCTATCTGAAGCCTCCTCATCGCTATTCTTTGCATCAGATCCGTCAGTAGACTTCATTTAATTTCTCCATTTCATTTAGATTTATGGAATTGCTTGGCATAATTATATTCAAAAGATCAAGATCTAGTTGAAGAACTTCATTGCAATCCTGATTTCGTTGATTCAGTTGTGCTAGTGGCAAATCATCATTGCTGTCGTAATCGCCTGAATTTTAATTTCATAATTTGGACCAAGAATCTTTTAAAACTCTCGGTTGTACCTCATCACATGATTGTTTCAACAATATTATTGCATCTCGTATTAAGTGCCAACTCAAAAACTTATCAATATCACCACCATCACCATCAATTGATATAGTAACTTACTTCTGTAAATGAGTTTTGTCATTTTAATAGGTTTTTGATCCATTAGCTGAACTGCAGCAGTTACATTTGGCGGCAATTAATATGCAATTATATTATCATCCTCACTTTGAAGTTTATCAATTGGAACAGTATCAATCGAAACAGTTATCTACAAGCAGAAAAGCTTTTGGGGCCAAATTATTGCCTTTAGAAAAATGAATGACCTGTAGAACAACAAAATTAAAAAATATGGAACTTAAAATATACATTCGTTAAACATACTTCTTTGATAAATATCTTGCGAAACCAATCACTAAATATCCGGGAAGTCATCCACGCATTTTTCGAAAAGTCATAATGAAGTGGGTTATCAAATCCTCTGAAGCTTCTTGGCTTTTTAGCTTTTCCAATAACCAATAGTTTTAATTTATGTGAGCCATCAGATTTACGCCTTGTAAAATCGAAATGCGTTCGTTTTGAATTTTAAATCCTTGGCCCCTTTTTTCACAAGAAGCGACAAATGTTCTATCTGGCAGGCAGCAGAAAAATAGACCGCTTTCATCAGCATTATATATTTGCGTTTCCAATTACCCCATTTCTGCGACTTTTACACGAAATCTGTGTTTCATTCGAAAGTATTTTTCGAACAATTTTTTAAAACCGTATTCCATGACGGGTTCTATATTTGGAAAACCATCCATCACTTGCAGTAAATGCGTTTTCATCTTTATCTTTAACTTAGCCTTTGCTTTTTATATAGGTCCTGTCACAGTGTTCTTCTTTTTACGCTGATTTAAAACCCATCTATAAAGGCGCTTTTCCATTTCTTCACATTCCGCCTTATGCAAAGATTTACTTTTGCTTCCTGATAGCTGCTGATAACTGCATCGATTATTTCTTGTTATTTTGACTTTATGTAAAGGGTCCGCCATCTAACGTTCTCTTTCCACTAGTGCTTATTTCGAGAATGGTAACACTTAGCTCATGTCTGATTTGACAGATAATTAGTTTTATCCTTCTGCTGAACGAATATGGTTGCGTATACGCTTGAACAACGCTGGGAAATATTGCGACATTACTTTGAAAATCATGGCAATGTTGTAGAATCAAAAATCATCTTTTCAGATGAAGCTCATTTTGATCTTGGTGGGTATGTAAACAAGCAAAATTGTTGCATTTGGGGCACAGAAAACCTGCACGCCGATACACCCAACTCGAGTCACTGTTTGGTGCGGATTTTGGTCCAGAGGCATAATTGGACCATTTTTCTTCGAAAATGAGCAAGGAGTGGCCAGTAAATGGCGATCGTTATCGGGCCATGTTGAACGAATTTTTGTTCACAAAAATTGAAGAGGAGGATATTAGCAACATTTGGTTTAAACAGGACGGTGCTACGTGCCTCACAGCCGATGCTACACTCGACGTTTTGCGCCCTGTTTTTGAAGATCGCATTATCAGCCACAGAGCTGATGTCGTTTGGCCACCTCGGAGCTGTGATTTGACACCGTTGGACTATTATTTGTGGGGTGCCGTCAAAGGTAAGTGTTACGCAAACAAGCCAGAGACAATTTACGCTTTAAAAGACAATATTCGTGAAGCCATCGGTGAAATACAGCTGCACACAGTCGATAATGTGCTTAAAAATTGGACCGATCGTGTAGGCTACTGCATGGCCAGCCGAGGCAACCATTTGAATGAAATTATTTTCCATTATTAATCGGAAGGATTGTACTTTCAAATAAAAAAGTAAATTTGAGAAAATATCCAGTAGTTTTTTTCATAGCATTTTCAAAAAAAAAATTGTATTTGCCGGACCCTATAGCTGATAAATTTTGTCACATTAAAATCTTGAGCTAAATGATTTCCACTCACGCCTTCATTAAATCTTTTTAATGCTTGAAGCTTGGTATCCAAAAATAAGGTATTTTTATATTATTTGGCGTTTATTTAGCATTTTTTAAATTTCACACGTATGTACACTTCACTTCGATCTTCGGTCATCAACTGAACCAAATTTGTACAAGCATATCAAATTTCACACGCATATGACGAAAGTGTACACACCACTAATAACTTGGTGAATTTCCGTTTTATTTTATTTTAATGAGCGAAAAAAATAATTTGTTGTTAAAAAAAAATAATAATAATAATAATAAATTAGAAGCTCCTGATCCAACCTCTTCCTTAAAAGCTCTTGTTCTAATATCAGAGCGCCCAATACATTGACATGGCCGGTTCTAATTTCTGGACAGTTCGAATCTGACGGTTCAAATTTGTGAGATTCTACTGTATTAACAATTTGTGGGAAAGTAAAAAAAGAACTTTTACACGAAAAATAATAAATATACAAAATATAAATAGTAAATATATTTACCGATCGAGTACATAGGTTTACCCCGTTTTATGTCTTCTATTGAAGCCGCTCGGAAGAGCCTGAAGCTAACTCTAAACGACTTTTAATTCCTTTTTAATTATAAATAAATAAAATGTCACGCTTTCTCTAATGATCATCACAAATTCATTCCTTTACTTCACAGTCTTTGTTTTTGTTTTTTTTAATCAACTTTAACTCTTAATACTGTTATTGCCGGTGCTGTCACTGGTGCTGCTGTTGCTGCTGCTATTGTTGTTGTTATTATCCTTTTTTGTTTGTAGAGTAGTGTAAAACGTGCAAGCATAAATACAAATACAGACGCTTAAACACAATCACAATACACAGGTATTATTCGTGTAAGGATATCTATGCGTCGATTTTTTTCTTCCATCTTTGCCTCCGCTATATTTTTTGATTCTTTTTTATATGAAAAACTGCTTGTCTCACAAGTTTTAATTAGTTTTTGCTTAAAACCTTCATACATCTTCTCATTTTTTTCTTCTTCTTTTTTGCTTCAATTCATTATTATTTCTCTACACTCTTTGCTTTACCACCTACGCAATTGCATTTAGAAATATGGGGGAGAAAAAAGAAAAGTTATATAGGATTTTAGACTGATGATCACAGGATTTGTGTAGGAAGAACAACATAAAAAAACCTGGCATAGAGTGAAATTATTGCAAGAGATTAAATTGTTCTTTTAGATTTTTCCTTTCGCTCTTTTGTTATTTTTAATTACACTGATTTTAGCATTTGAAAAATTTGGATTTCTCACAGAGGTATTTGAAAAAAGTATGCCGCAAATGTGTGGGATATTCATGAGTTTTTGAGTTGTGAACACTTAAATGTGAGTGTAAGAGAGCTTTTCTTGAAGCAACTGCAGCAGATAAGGACCATTTTAAATGTTAATATTTTGATCCAGTTTTGATTGTTTTTTTTTCAATCAATCTGCTACAAATGGGGCGTATAATGTCAGACTTAGACTACAAATTCCCCTCATTCTAACGTCATCTTAGTTAGTTTAGATAAACGAGTCCAGGCCTCTTGAATCAAATACTGATTCCACTGTGATGCCCATAGAAGGTAGTATCCAGGTGGACCTACACTTCTGCGCCCCAGCCTGTAACGAACACACTTTATGCTTGCAAAAAGGAAGACAACCTGCTGACATTTATATCAGCCAGGTATGATATGACTGACTGGACTACCAAGAAAAACAGTCCTAATATTTGAAAGATTCGGACACTGACATCCTCTTCCTAGTCCTGACAACTCCTACAGTAATCATTGATTGGTAGAGCCAGCCTTCTAGCGAGCGCACCAGCCATTCAGTACCCAGTGATAACAGCTACCTGGATTCGTAGCCTATGTCTCGGCATCCCCGTCATAGACTA
Source organism: Wohlfahrtia magnifica (assembly GCA_023159175.1). Lineage (NCBI taxonomy): Eukaryota > Metazoa > Arthropoda > Insecta > Diptera > Sarcophagidae > Wohlfahrtia > Wohlfahrtia magnifica. Next base: position 768,247 of record JAKWBJ010000019.1, on the reverse strand, counting down.
GATTTGGCTCGATATAGAGCAGGTTTCATTCTCCCACATTTGCTTTGCTTACCTAACATGTATCGCAGAAGTCTGCAAAAGGAAAGTGGCATCCCCACCAGATGGTGAATCTCGACCAAGGAGAGATCCTACCCCATCTAGTCCATCTGTCAAACAATTCCTCCGGCCTAGATAATCTTCAAGTCTGAATGTCTCTCCATCTCGTTTAGAAATGCCCGGCATTCACATACCAGTCGCCATGTCGAGTGGAGACCGGAGAGAGCCCTAAATGGAGCCTGCACCCGAGGATTTCGACCAGTCCATTTACACCTCGGTAGACCCGTTCTAATCCACCCTAACATGGATCGTATCCAAATACCGCAAAATGGATGACCATGAGCCTTGTCAGACCATACCCTTCCAAAGATTACTCGAAAAACTTTTTGATGACTATTATATGTACTAGCACCCGACTAAGGTCGCCCATTACGTGTTTATTGAAGGCGCTATTTGATATTATTTTTCCGTCACTCCTCAAGAGAGGATATTGGCTTTCCACAAAGCATCCATTGTTTTGTTTAATTTTCTTTAATCAATTTGACATTTTTTGAAAGCTAAATAGATGATTAATCCGCTGTAGCTTCCTCCATATGATTTTTGCGTAGTGGTGAAGATCCTTGCTAATTGGTGGTAATCTTTACTTTTAGCATTGTAGTTTTTTTCCCAGTAGGTGGCGTGTTTTCGTGATCATTCGTCTGATTTTGTCATCATCGCCAGGGGTATGGGGGAAGGTCAGGGGGACTTCTTATTTTATTTTCTAGATGGAGTTTTCTGGCAGGAAGTTAAAGCCTTTTTATGAAACATTCGAAACCACAATTAAAATTTTCTTCGTCATATCCTCTGCTGGGTTCGAACCTGGCGCGTTTGTATTGTTGTGCGTGCGCTCTAACCAATACACCAAGCCACCCCCTGATATTATCTTAACAATATTTAAAAAAGGCATTCCCTGATAAAGAAGTTGCTCTTTTTGCTTTTTTGTCAAATACAGGATCTGAAATTATAACTCGATTAGTTAATTCCTAGGGGCAGGATCATCAGCTTGTCCCTCAATGAAAAGGAATCGTCTGTGATAGTGTCATGACTGTGGCCAAAGGATGAAGTAATACTTCCATTGTTATCGACGATAATAGTCGATGGCTTGCACTCAAGACTAACTATTGATGAATCGTAGACGGTTGTTATACTTTTTGCAAAGAGACTGTAGTTTTTTCTGACTGCCACCATCAACTTTTCTACGAAGTTTAAATATAAAAATGATATCATTTTGGACAGGAGACTTAGTATTAACTCGCATATTGGTGCTGTTTTTATTAAGGTGTCAAGACCCTTTGGACAAGTTTCACTCCCTATAGTAAGAGAGATCGAAGGGGTCTTACGTAGAGAATGACGCTCTGGATATATACCGCTACTTTTTAGCTCATTACTACATATTCGGCAATTACTGGAATGAGTCGATAAGTCTACGCAATCTACGCAGGGTAGTCTGAAAACCATTTTGGGTCCTGGATGTCCTGCCTTTGAAATTCTGCTTTGGAAGGAAATTCAAGGTTGTAGTGCCGTACGGAGAATAATGTTATAATAGGGGCTAGGATGAGTTCTATGCAGGGTTGACAACTCACTGGGTTACCTAATTAAACCCACCCGGGTGTTATTGGGTATTATCTTTCAAAAAATCCGGGTGGGTTTTTTAATTTAAAGGTTTTCGTAGTTTATTTACAACAAAAAATAAGTATAATTTACGTATTGCGACTACGAATTAATTCGATCAATTATTTTAGCTCAAAAGGAAAATGAATTAGCAAATTTGTGAAAATAATAATTTATCAAACCACTGTTTACATCTTTTCCCGCCTCCGAGCCAATTTCCAAATCCCGTCTCAGAAAAACTTCTTGTCTTTTAAGGCGCTCCAACTTTGAAGCCGATTTTATATTTCTTCAAAAGAAGTGAATTGGTGACATGCTTGCAGACAAACTCATACCTATTTATACGGCCTAGATAGTTTCTGAAAATGTAAGCTATAAAACGAGATGAATATGTGTTGCGTTTGCCTTCCTTACACTTTTTGTTAAAAAACGGTGAATCCACGGTAATTTGCACCGTAAAGCGAATATGTTCCATAATACAAACAGGCAATGCGCAATGCCGTAATTTGAAAGGCCATATAAAGATATATGAGTATATTGTATCCGTCGCAATAGCCAATAGTCTGATGGAGCAATGTTCGGAAAATATGGCGGAAGCGGTATTTGATCATTTCTAATAATTGTTTTGAAAGTTTTGCGACGTGAGACCAGGCGTTGTCATGTAAAATAATAATTTAATCATGTCTGTCTTTATATTCAGGTCGTTTTTCTTATAATGCATGGTTCAAATAAAGTAATTGCAATTTGCAGCAGCTCATAGCTCCCACCAAGTGGGGGAACGAAATTTGGAAGCAGTTATAAAGCCCAATGAAACCCAAAAAAAACCATCAAAAAACCCAATAAAACGCGGTAGGTTGGGTTTTTAAACAAAAAACCGGGTTTTTGTCAACCTTGGTGAACTAATATATCTATGGATAGCTCTTATGGATCATAGTATACTGCAACTGTGCCCGGTCTGAACGACGATAATATAAATATTTACTTATTTAAAGAACATGGAATCGAATGTAACGACATAATTACAATTGCTACTCTGCTTCTTCGTTTTTCTACGGAAGCTTAAGAGATAATGTTAAAACAGGGTCCTTTCGTTTATAATTTACATTTTGTAGAAAAATTACAACAACTCCAGTAATAATCTTGTCCAAAAAAATATATTATGCACAAATTTTTCCTCTTCCATAATAATATTTTTAAATCTCTAACAAAAGGTGCGATTTTAAATTAAATTCTCATAAAATTATTTTATCAGCAACTTGTATTTAAACTTTTGCAAGTCTTCTTCCCTTGTTTTGAAAACTTTCATTCATGTTTTCATTTTCGAATAATTTTTCCTTTTTTTGCCTATTTTTTATGACGTTTTTTTATTTAAAATCATTATTGTTGATGCTGAGGGACTGATTATGTTGATGATGAGATAAAAGTGTATTTATGCATGTTGTTGTTTGATAAACAAATTTTATTTTATATTTTTTAAAAAGAAGGAAAAAAATTATACCTTCACCACACCGAACGACCCTTTTCTCAGAAGTAGAAGTGGGAATTTAAATGAAAACTTTTTCCTTTTATGGCCGCTGCTTGCTATACTCGCCGGTCTACTTTTCATTTTCATTTTCACATTTTTTTTAATATTTTATTTACCTTTAACGTGGCTTCTTAAGTTGGCCTGTAATTTTATTTTTCTTTTTTTTAGAATTTTGTTGTTACTTTTTATGATGAACAGGAAGCCAATCAAATAATTTTTTTTCAATTTTTTTTTTCTGTAACCTGGCTTATTTTATTACTTTTAAATTTTATTGGTGAAAAAATCGTGTTTTTTATTATAACACTTGATTTCCTGTTTTTCTTGTAAAATTTTCGATCACATTTTTCATTTCCTTTTTGTTTTCGATTTCACTTTTCACTCTGTTATTAGCAGTTGAAGGTGGTGATGGTTTTTGTAAAAATCAAAATCAAGTGTCCAATTTTTGAAGGGAGGCAAAAAAAAAGAAAACGAATAAAATCGCGCAAAATTTAAATGCTAATAAAATACTTATTGTGTATTTGAAATAAAGCAACAATAAAGGTAAAAATAAATTCTAAATTATTAAATTAATTATTGAGTAATAATTTTTCTTAGCAAAGATTTTATTAAAATTTAAAATTTTATTTAATTAAAAAAATGTTGCACTTTGTTGAAAGAAATGTTGCCATGTTTGTCTCTAAAAATGTTGCCTTCCCTACAAGTTTTTTACTAACCCATTTAAAGGGTCCGCCAAATAAATTTTTTTTTTTTTTGAAAATGCTATAAAAAAAACGACTGAATATTTAGTCCAACGGTGTCAAATCGCAGCTCCGAGGTGGCCAAACGACATCAGCTCTGCGGCTGATAATATGATCTTCAAAAGCAGGGCGCAAAACATCGAGTGTAGCTTCGGCTGTGTGGCACGTAGCGCCTTCCTGTTGAAACCAAATGGTGCTAATATCCTCCTCTTGAATTTTTGTGAACAAAAATTCGTTCGACATGGCCCGATAACGATCGCCATTGACTGTAACGGCCACTCCTTGCTCATTTTCGAAGAAAAATGGCCCAATTATGCCTCTGGACCAAAATCCGCACCAAACAACTACTCGTCTTGGGTCTGTCGGCTATTCAATGTATGCATGTCGGCATCTTCTGTAAGTCGATCGCAGGCCCAGATTCCCAGCGTTGTTCAAGCGTAAACACAACCGTATTCGTTCAGCGGAAGGATAAAACTAATTATCTGTCAAATCAGACATGAGCTAAGTGTTATCATTCTTGAAATAAGCACTAGTTGAAAAAAAACGTTAGATGGCGGACCCTCTACAACTTTTTTATATTTAAGTATTTGAAAGAGTGAAAGAGCAAGTGAAAAAGTGAAACAACGAGTTTCGTAGAGTCATATTTTGAGACATTTGACAGAATAAATATAAAACAATATTTTTGTAAATTCTAGCAAAATTACAATAAAGATATAATCGAAATAAAAATATTGTATGTATTATGTAACAAGACTGATGAAAGGACAAGTGATTGTAACCAGGTTGGATGAAGTATATGTAAGTCCAGAACTTTTAATATTGCTTTTAATATACATATGTAAATAATAATAAATATTTTTACTAGGTTGTGCTAAAACTAGAAATGATGGCTCAACATATATTCTTGATAAAATACAAGATAGCCCTCAGTCTGTCTGTTAATGACTGGTGAGATACAGGACAAACATCGCGACGAAGTCGCAAGCGTGCTGCAATTTATGACACTTGCGGATGGAAAGTAAAAGGTGGAAGAGCCAGGTTTTGCTCAGGTAATGGTAACAAACACAAATTAATACTTTATTATTTTAATATATATCCTTCTTTACAGACAACATTCGAGCAATGTTTGCAGACGACCTCTAAGCAGGTACTATTGGGAAAGGAAGCTCATGTTGTTCAACAAGACTGAGAAGTATTCATACATATATATCTTTTCTACAACTTTCAGATCTTTTTCATCTGTATAGACCCAGTTTAGTTCGAAACAAGAGTAAGAGAGGCGGAAGAACCATTTACTGAGCGAAATAAAGAAAAATTATTTGAATGACGTACTTTGTATTATTAATGAATAATAAAAAATATTTTTAATTTACTAAATTATTTGTCTTTTATTACATAAAGTGTACACATATCAACTTTGACGGGTTTATACATCAAATATGATAAGTCAACTTTGACTAATATTTACATCATCTTTGATAAGTAAGCAGCAGCAGAGTGAGAAACTCAGATATGTGTTTTATAATCGAGAGAATTCGTAAGTTAGAGAAGGATGGAAAATCACATGCACACAAATATTTCGGTCATTTTATTTACTTTGCCCTTAATAACTTGATAGAAATAAGTGATAGATATTTCAATCACAGTGACAGTAATTTGAGCGGTCAATTGAGGGTTAACAAATCTTTTATATTTTCTAAGTTTCGACGACGTTTAAAGGCATAGAACATGAGAAGTGCAACATTTTCTGTAAGAAAAGAAAACACTATTAGTAACGCCTATGTAAAGTGAAAGGGTTTGTCTGAAAATTTTGCAATGTACAGTATCAAGCAAAAGTGAGTAATTGTTTCCATGTTGAACTGAGAAGTTCCTGCAAAAGTGAGCACATGCTTTAAACTTAAATTGAAAGGTTTTGCAACATTCGTTGTTAACTTTGTGTGAACTGATAATGCCAGATCATCTTGTGGCATATTGTGAGATGATGCATTCTTACACATTAGTTCCAATTCAATACATAGAATTTTGCATGCACACTTTGTTGTAAAAAAATTTATTCCCGTTGGATACCCCATAACTTACCAAACGCTTAAAAAAGGCTCGCTTCGATTGATGTGAGGAAATGATTGAAAAGTTCGACCGTGGTACTCCAAAAAACGTGTATAAAATCGTGACAGGTGTCAAATAATTGATATGTACGTATGTGCTGGAAAGAAAACAGCAATCGACCATGTGGTTATTTCAAGACGAGCAAAATTCAACAAAAGCGAATCAACTGGTAGCCTGTTTCTACGGCCGAATGGGTCATGTGGCCACTGTTCCGCTTGAGCAACGGTCAACAGTCAATTCTGAGTCATACACGACTATGTTTTTGCCTGAAGTCTTCGGGGAAAAACGTAAAACCAACCGCCGAAGACGAATCATTTTTCATCATGTCAATACGAGCTCTCACACATTTCGTCAAATAGGTGAATTTTTGAGCAGTCAAATTATCGAATTGATATCTCATTCTCCGTGTAGTCTTGATTTGGGAATGACTTCTCCTTGTTCCCAAATATCAAAGGTAAACAGTATGGTCTACGATTTAAAGCGTCGAAGAAGCAGTTGAAGCGTTCAAAAACTATGTTTTGAAGGTGTCTCAAGAGGAATGGAAAGACTGCTTTGAGAAATGATATGGTCATTAAGTGGGATATTTTGAAAAACAATAAAACCATTTTATTTAAAAATATTTGTTATGAGTTGCTATTCCCCTCGTAATAGGTGTTCGAAAAAGTTCGTTTATAAATTTGAACAAAAGTGAAAGATATTTTTCTTATATTTGAAAAGAGTTTTATTAAACCAAATATATGTCGTTTGTTCCCACGCTTGTGGTACAGCTATTATTCCATCAGTATGGAACTTCTGAGCTGACTTTCAGAGATCGTAGCATATGATAATTTGAAGGTTAAAGGCCCGGGCTATATGGTGGATGCATCAGAACTTTCCAGCCAAGCTCTCTCAATTTTTGCCGGGCCATCAAAGATGTGCGTGATCTAGCGTTGATGTAACGCAATACCTTTTATGCTGATTAATACTGGCCATTGGCATTGTTTGCTTAAATATTGTTAATTGTTGACAGAGATAACAATCAATGCTTTGACCCGGTTGTAGAACCTAATAATGAAGAATTCACTTCCAATTCCACCACACTTATAGCATTACCTTCCTTTGTGTCAATCCTGGCTAAGCCACTGTTTGCAAAGTTTAACCTTGCGTCGTCAACAATCTTTTTCGCACACTATATTCGTACGTGACCCACTTTTCAATGCCCGTAATCATTCCGACTTATGAAACAAGCTATCGTGCTGCCTAATGCGCTTTATATAATCTAAGACATTACTTTTTATAGCCGAACAGCCATATTTTTTAATTACTAATCGTTTTTTCTATAAATGTCAAGAATTTTGCAATAATCGGTTTGGCAACTCTAGTTTTGAATCACCATCTTACGGGAAGACGGTTTTTTCTTTTGGGCAAGGGCTTGTGTCAAAAAATTGTCCCTTAAAACTAAAGCATTTTTGCAGAACTATTAAAGCAAATAATAGCAAAAAACAAAAGGAACGCATTATGAGCAACAGAGATCAATAATGATGGTTTCGCTAGTTTTAGTATCTTATAATAGATAATTCCTCTCCAATCGCACAAAACATTTACCAAACAATGATAGGTATTTCAAAGAGTGATATACATCACACATAGACCAAAAATTTTGCGATAAATAGCTGAACGGAAGATGGATTTCACCGTCATATAGCTTAGGCTGTGAAATCATTCGTAGAAGTTCACTAGTTTTTTACTATGATTGTTTTTTTTTTAACACATTCTAACATTTTGTGTAAAAGATTAAAAATTTTTTTTATTTCAATTTAAGACTCATTGAAGTTCGCTACTTATATTCCACTTGTTTTCTAGTTTATGTATTTCCTCTAATTAAAAGGGTTTCCTTAAAGTAGAAGCAAGTTCCAATAACGTCAGAGTGAATCATCGTAACAAGCGTTACCAACGGTAAATCATCAATGACTGACGATGTCATATATGAGTTTTTACATTATGTAATTGTGCAAATTTTTATAGATGACAGAAGTTTATTTTGTCCTGCAAACTTCCGTTTATTAGTGGATATTAACAAAGGATATCACCGAGAATCATTAATGTTCGGTAGGGGAGGTAAAGCATCGTTCAGCATGAAGTCGACTCACAATAGACTATGTCGCTAAATTTCAGCATTTAGTCGACTCGTAACAGACAATGTCGCTAAATTTTAGCTTTCTTTACTTTGGGTATAGTACATTGAAGTTGTCATACATAACGCCCTTTGTTTGTATCATTGTCACTAGGATTCATTCAAAATTTCATGCAAATTTCGATTTGATACTGATATCGTAGAACAATGTCGTTTAAATACGCCAGCGGGAGTATTCTAGATGAGGAAACAATTCAATAATGTCGACAACCTGAGCCAAACAGTATGTCAAGAATGAGTTTACACATATAAAAATAATAAACTTTTTTAAATTTAATTGTCAATAAAATGCCAGGGCTTGTTACTACATATGTACATATTTTTTTCTTGTAGACAATTTATACAGTATTATGACCAAAAATATTCCAGTTTAGAGCAAATTAAGAGAAAATGCAGCACAGTCAAATAACTCTTTACACACCTATTGCTTTTACTCAGTTTAACATTTATTTTAAGGTCCAATGTGTTTTGCTGCTATGTTTGGAGTTAGTTATGGTTTTCTGCAGTTTTTTTTAATAAGTTTGCGGTAATTTTTTGAAATGCAAATCTTATTTAGTGCAATATTATACAATTTAAAAGATACCACGAAAAAGGTTATCTTACAACGTCATTCAGTTGATTTAATATATTGATCATTTGAAAAAGAGTATAGGCGATTTATCAGAAATGCTTTCATTGGCAAGAAAAACGATCTACAAAGTACAAAATCGAGCTGCAAAAAGCAGAAGGTTGAAGTTAAAGAGAGGAATTAGCCCTAAGACCATAATATGTAAACATGCAGAGCGTATTATTATTGAAACAATCGCTCAACAATCGCCAATTTCGACAGGAACATTTGTGAAAGAGCTAGAAGACGAGTGTGGTGTTGTCGATTATCATTAAACGGTTCGGCAAGCAGTTTTCGAATATAAATCAAATTCAAGAGCAGCAGATAAGTAATAATTGTTATCTGCAGCAAACATAGAAATTTGATTTCCCGTCGCCATTATGAACGTTTAACAACCGTCTGTCTATTTGAATAACATTATATTTTGTGCTGAAATGAAAATGGTGTATTATTACAACAATGGGCCTACAAGCGTGTGGAGAAAATTTTCACCATCGCTAGAGAAAAACATTATCATTTCAAATGTTAAATTTTAAAAAAATGTCAGTTTTGGTTTAGGGGTATATCTCAAGGAAAGTGTAGAAGACTTTGCTTTTATTGAATCAACAATGAATGCACGGCAATACTAAGACATTTTAAAGACCCATTTGATAAGCATCACTAGGAAATTCGGGTTCCTCAAGGACAGCAAACTAGAACTTAAATCTTATCTGGACAACAATTCTAAGAATAATTCGCATATTTTGCGGATGTGGCTTCTTTATAACTGTGGAAACGTTGTAGACACTTCTGCACAAATCCCCGATTGGAACCCTATTAACAATTTATGGGTTTAAAAAAAAAGTAGTTAATCGCCGACCAAAGAACATAATAGCATTTAAACTGCAGTAATGGAAGAGTGACAGAAAATACCGGCAGATTATGGCCTAAAAAAGTTGGTTTATTATTATTATTATTAATTCCCATAACATTCCATGAAGAAACATGGAGACTTCTCTCAGTCAATAAGCTGCACCCGATTCTTTTTTTAAACTCATTGAAAGTGACCTACAGTTTAACGCCGGCTCTCAACGGCAAATGCATTTAGAGAAGTTTTCAATATTAGTGATACTCATAACCAGTTACTAGCTAATGTTATGAGGTGATACCGCTGTCGAAAAACGTTTTTCTTTTTTAAGATGGTCTGGCCTAGTACTGAACCGACGACCTTCTGGTTGGTAGGCGGGTGTCTTACCTACCATACCACAGCTCCACACAAAAGTTGGTTAAATGATTGAAATATCTACTACAATGTGTAGTAAATGCAAAAGAAGGTCGTACCAAATATTAAAAGTTTGAAAAATGTTTTAAAAATGTTTTGATCCATTAAATGTGACAAAAAATTTTTTTTTGTAAACTTCTTATGTGTTAAGATTTTAGAAAATATGTATATATATTATTATAGTAAATTAAAAAAGTTAGTATTAGGAATTTGTTGGTATTGAAGTTATTTTCAATGTTATTATTTTCCATGTGTAAACTCATTCTTGACACACTGTATATTATTTGAGGCAGATTGCTCGCATTTTGATAATCTTACAGAAGTAGATAACAAATGTCAGAAGCAGTGTAACACGTAAGCATGTAATCTCACTGAAGTGAAAGTTTAAAAGTCATGCAGCTATCACATTGGCATCGGGTAACAGAAACCCTAAATTTATTTTTTGACATAATCGTCGAATCCACTGTTAGATTATACTGAAGCACAAAAGTTGTACGCTTGTTGCAGGAAATGTTCAAATAAAATTGTCGTACACTCATCCAATTTTTTTCATGGTTTTTTTAAAAGTTGTATTCGTTGGGTAACATAAACCCTAAATTCAATACGTTTTTTGTGACATAATCGTCGAATTCACAAAACCCTTGTATCATTGTATTCATTGTTAGATTGTACTGAAGCACAAAAGTTATACGCTTGTTGCTGGAAATATTCAAATAAAATTGTCGTACACTCATCCAATTTCTTCCATGTGTTTTTTAAAAGTTGTATTGGTTTCCGTGCTATTAATGTAATGTGAATGCCAAATATTGGGAAGAAGAATATAAACACAAAGAATGTTTTTTTTTTGTTTTCAGCAGCAAATTTGTTTAAAGTAAATATATTTGTGCATATGTATTCGAAATAAAAAAATACTTTTTATTGTTCTATTTATCATTTTATATATATAAAAAAAATGTATAAAAATTACTCTGCTTCTTCTTTGGTTTTCGACTTTTAAAATACAAAAATACAAAAATACTTTCATTGATGCAGTGCGCATTTACAAGCAAGTAAACAAAAAGTGTACACAAGTGATACACAACATTGTGAATTCGGCAAATGGAACATCTTTGTGCTGAGCTTCTTAAAAATATTTCATAATCTGATCCCAAACTATATAAAAAAAAGTTTTAGAAAAATAGGTTAACACGCCTGCCATATCTAAGTCTGTCTTAACTTTCTTTACATCGTTATCTACTTTGCAATAAAACTCTTAAAATCAGCTTGAAGATTGGACTGCACTAAGGGGTATTGATTTTAAATTTTAATTTCATTCAATATTTTTTTATGTTTATTTCACCATCAAACTGTTTATACTGCCATTCATAAAAATAAAGCCATTGAAAAATAATAAAAAGAAAAGGGAACAAATTTAATGCAGCCATTGAGAAAAAAATCATTGATTACGATGATGGTGATATTAAATGTTGTTGTCACTTTTGATTTTTATTAACAACATACGAGGATACAAAATAAAATAAAAATTGAAAGAAAGTGGAAATAGACTAAGTACTCCGACTCAGTAAGTAAATCACAGTAAAATATGTGAGTTTTTCATTCTTTCAATTTTATATCACTTTATATTCACTTTATGGTGGTACTTTATTTAGTGGAAAATGAAAAAAAATCGTAACTAAACATATGTGCGTTTGTATTTATCACAGGATAATAAGGATAAATAATGGCAGTGATTGAAAATTGTTTATTAAAAAATAATAAAAAAATTAAGAAAGTTATTAGCTGATCAAAACCGATAATGTAGCACCCTACACTACAAGTTACTATTACAAGAGATAAGTATGTGATTTAATAGATTGAATTTATAATTGCTTAAGTAATTTAAACTAAAGCTCTTTACAGACGATTGTAAGATATAACAATATTTTCAGACCTGACAATTTGCTGACAACGACCGGAAAATGGAAAATTGCTACTAAAACGTGTATTGTCAGTTTACACGATTGGAAGTCACTTGTAAGAATATGTGGCAATACTATAACATATATGTTTTTTCTGATAATGATGTCGTTGTCAGATGTTAAAAATTCGTGCATGTTTTCTCTGACAATGTTCAAAAACAAAAATTGTATTTTGCAGTTTTCTTTTTCAGAATTAAGCAGTTTTGAAGTTTTTTTTTTAGATCTTGCAGGTTTTAACATTTTAGTATTTTATTTTCACTTTTGTTATTTTAAATACAATTTCTGAAGCAATAGTTTCACCTCAATTGTTGAATTTAACTGTAATGGGGTGTACTCATACATTTCTTAATGATTCAATGTAATTATTTCTTTTTTTCGCCACTGATCACAAATAAAGAGAGAGTTCAGATAGCGTGGGAAACTCACATTTAAGTCTAAGATAACTAAGTTTTTCTTTTGTTCCCAAAAGAACAGTGGGATCACATAACATACTACGTAAGTATGTACATATGAGTGATATATCCGTTTCACTAATAAAATATTAAATATTAATAAAGGCTTTAGCCTTAAATGTAACTTTATTACGGAATTTTTTTTTATTTTGTCAATAAACTAAAACTTTTTTGAGTTACACGAATATATGTTGTGGAGGATGCATTCTATTTTTAAATAACTATCTTTAAAACAAGAACTAACCGAAAAAGGCGGTTAGCACAACTATATTCAGCATACTTAAAACCGACTTACGCGCCAGCTTTCAAGCTTGTCGGAAACAAAAAAAGCATAACACACAGTGTCAATATATCATTGCTTATGCACATTAATTGTAATACCTTATATTATACTTGAATAATATATACACTATGATATAAATTCTACGGTATGTTCTGTAAATCGAGTCGAGTGAAATTGATATCAAATGTAACTTTAAATTGGCTATAATTTCTTGTTCACTCACAATTCAAATAACTTCTTTGATTATCAAAAGTGTAAAATAATTGGCGTATATATATAATTTTTCACTCATTCAAGTATGTGCAGTTTTTTCACTTGAAAATCAGTTTTTCAGTTCTTAATTTTCAGTTTTCCTAAAAAAAATGGCAACACTGAAGCAGGTGTAAAAACCAAAAAACCCAATAAAACCCGGAGGGTTGGGTTTCTTTTTCAAACCCTGGTTTATGTCAACCCTGATTCAAAGTGAGAATATTCGAACATTTTTCGTAATTTTGTTTGCTAAATGATAATGTAAATGTTTTTTCCAAACATTCCTTGATTTAAATGTATTTTATTTTTATCATCTATTAAAATTTTAATTTCTCTACTATTACTATTGTTATTGTATAAATAAATAATCGTTTTTCATTTTGATTTCTATTTTATTAAAATGTATTACAAGTGAATTGTTTTTTACTTATGTACATGTCTGCCAATTTGCAAACCAATACTTTGATATAGGACTTGAGCTGGGATCACACGCTTGTCGCAAAGCATCAGTTATTGGTAAGGCAATCGTGTGACCGCCCAAGATGTAATAATGAGGTAACAAAACTATCAAAAATTCGCCAATATTAATTGTGTTCTTGTGTGACAATCTAAGTTGGCAATATGTACCAATACTTAAATTTAATTTCGCAGAGTAAATTTGGATACTTTTGATATTTCACGACAATAAAGCACAATTGAAATTGTATCATATTGGTACATTTACGACAATCGTGTGATCTTAGCTTTAGTCTTGTTATGTTATATTAATCCATACATAAATAAATAAAGATATTTCTGGTTCGCTTCAAAAAGAGTCTTTTGTCTAAATAATTGCAGTATATACTTCGAAGGCACTTCGAACCTTTCAGTCAAAGAACTGAACGTTGCTGACTTTTTATTAGCAGCTTAGGACTATTTTTAATGATTTTATAAACATCTATATAAGCCTACTTTCTATGGTATTGTAGGGTATAAAAAAACGAAGAGAAGACAAATATAATCAAAAGCAATAATTTTATGCCTGCCATAATCAGCTTTGGATTTGTTTAACAATTTACTTCATGTTTTTTATTCGTCTTCTTTTTTTTCACAGAGCAGTACCGAAGAGACATAATGTTTTGCAATTTAATTTTCTCAATTTATTTATTTTTAATTAACTTTTCATTCCATCCAATCATTTTTATGAATTTGAAAAACAAGAAATAAAAAAATAAAATTTCACTGTCATTACGCGACGGCGTAAAGGAAGCATTGACAGGGAAAAAAGAAAAAATTTCATTCCACAGATGACAAGAACATTGAGTTGTTAAGGAAAAGTAAAGAGAAAAAAAAAATAGAGGCAACTTAGAGTAGAATAATATCATAATCATTTGAAATCTTAAAGTAACTCAATAACGGATTAAATGTTTGTTTCTTTTACTTGTATTCTTTAAGGAAAAAATGAACTCTTTATGGAATATATAGTCAGTCAAGTGCAAAGACAGTTTGATGAAACATTTGCTGTCAGTTTTATTACTTTATCTTTGAATATAATTGCTATAATCAAAGTTTTATTAGGTAACGTTTTACCTTTTTCATTTCCAACATCTGGAAAAAGCGAAAGGGAATTAAAATATACTCTATGGTGGCAACAATTACTTTTAAGCATTTCCATTTGATGGGGTTTTAGTTAGTTTATAGGAAAAATTATACTCTGCTGAGTGTTGCTTTAAAGGTAGTTGTTACTAGATGAGGGTTATTTTAATTTGAAAAAAAAAACAACAACAAATTAATTCATTTAAACGGTGCCACGCATAAAATTAGGAAAAAATATATGTCACTTGATGGAGAAATGTATTTTATCTCTATCGCAATAGCAAAAATCTCTGCAAGATTTGTCTGTTTTTTTTTAAGCTTTAATTCTTTTAAGTGAACAGGTATATTAGATTTGTTGTGAATATTGAGATGGAAAAAAGCTGCATATACCAATTTTTTTTTCGGAAAATTTATATGTATGACAGATTTTCTATAGAAAATCACCATATGCGAAAAGTTGTCTAAAGAAAATTTACAAATTTTCTACAGAAATTTCGATGGAAAATGTATGCATATACTCGCTGTTTGTGTTGCATTGTTTACATTGTTTTTCAAGGATTAATTATAGCAAATTGATAATGTTCATAATGACGTTTACGATGCACCGCTAAATATTTCGGACAACTGAATACTTTAGCACATATTTCACATTCATCTTTAATGGCCACCTAATGGTTTAACTGCAAGTGCTGTTCCTATTTGAGGGCAGTAGAATATATTAAATCACAAAAAATTACACTTCACAGCATCATTAAACGCACACATGTGTTTATGCAGCAATAAGCCTGTCTTTAAAGTGAAAAATTCGCCAAGTTTGCGTAAGAGAATAAGGAGTGCTTCAAAATGATAAGGTTACCTTAATATTTGCTCAATTCATCCAAGCAATAAAATGTTATGTATGGTCACCTTCTGAAAAAAAATTCTGCGTTCAAATAAGTGAATAATAAGCCAGTTTTGCTCTTGGAGATGTACCGTTATATTATATTTAAATTTATGTAAATAAGTGCAAAATTCAATGCGTCAAAATGATAAGGTCAGTGATTAATAGGCAATTAATTTAATCAGAAGGTATCACAATTCTTATTTTTTTGTAATAATTTGTAACTTAAATAATATCTGCGCGGTATGAGTCGCGGGAAGTCTTTGTCACGCTATGAACATAGACAAATTGTGGCACTTCATGAGCAGGGATTGAGTATGCGTGGAAGGGCGAAAAAACTGGGACGATCTTTGTGTCTTTTGTTCAAAATTTTCACAAAAACAGAGAAAATTATGGAAAATTAAAAAGAACAGGTCGTTCACAGGTCCTGACTGGCCTCGAACTCCATGAAAAGTACGGTAACAATAAAAGAGGAATTGAAATTACAAGCTTCGAAAACCACAATTCTAAGAGTTATCAACGCTCAGCCAAACTTTATTCGAGCAAAATTAAAAAATTCCCTGTCTGTCTAAGCAGCATACGATTAAGCGTAAGGAGTTTGCGAAGGCAACATTTTTTTTTTTTAAAGGTTATAAGATATTCCATATATTTTGGGCTTAAAGGTAATTTTTTCTGATGAGAAAAAATTTAACTTGGATAGACCAGATGGTTTCAATTGCTAATGGCGAGATTTAAGAAAGGAGCCCTTGTTTTTTTCCAAACGGAATTTCGGCGGTAGCAGTTTGATGGTTTAGGCTGGCTTTAGCTCACATGGTACCCTAGAACTCTACTTTCCTTCCACACGAATGGATAGTTTAGAGTACCAGAGCATTCTGTCTGAATTTTTGCTGCCTTATTTGGCCCAAAATGCTGACAAAACTTTCACCTTTCAGCAAGAAAACACAGCAATTCATGTCAGCAAGTCGACCAGACAATGGTTTGAGCAGCGCAATATTAAAGTACTTGATTGGCCAGCACGTTCCCCCGACATAAAACGCCATGGACAATTTGTGGGGACTGCTATGCGTAATGTTTATGCAGACAACAAAAAATTTATTAAAGGTGGCAATCTGCAACAGCTGGCGCGAAATCCGCTCCAACGTTCTGGACAATTTAGTAAGTGAGATGCCATCCCGTATTTTTAAGACAATAGAAGCAAATAGGAACTGCATAAATAAAAAATAATTGATTAATGCTTAGTTTAAATAAAAGTTTGGATAAATGAATCACTGACCTTATCATTTTGACGCATTGAATTTTGCATATAAACATAATATAACGGCACATCTCTAAGGGCAAAACTGGCTTATTATTCACTTATTTAAACGTATAATTTTTTTTTTAATAAGGTGACCATACGTAACATATTATAGTATGGATGAATTGAGCAAATATTAAGGTGACCTTATCATTTTTAAGCACACCTTATATAATATATCCCAGAAATTTTTGGTAGAAAACCTACATATCCAACAAAAATTGATATCCGAATAATTTTTTATCGAAAACTTATATGTCCGAAAAATTTCATACAGAATACTTATTTATCCGACAAATATTCTGCAGAAACTGCATATATATCCAAAAAATTTAATAAAGGAAATTTATATCTGACAAATTTTCTATAAAAATTATATTTATCAGACAAATGTTGATATATAAATAATATATCCGACAAATTTTTTATAGACAACTTCTATTTGCGACAAATTTTTTACAAAAAATTTACATATTTATTCGCCAAATTCTCTAAAGAAAAATTATATTTCCGACAAAATCGAAATTAAACATTTTTATAGGAAAATCGGATTCCGACAAATCTTTATCGAAAGTTTACACAGTGGCTCACATACTTAGAAAGTCGGGCAACTCATTACAAATACTTTAGGTGAAAGTTAAAGAAAAAAAAAATAAACTTTTAAATTTTTTTATTATATTTAATAAGGCACTAATTTAATAATAAAAGGAAACAAAAAAGAAATTTCCTATTGTAACATAGAATTTTATATTTAAAGCAAGCCAAAGTGAGAAAGTTCAAATTTGTGCTCACATTGAAAGTCGGTCAGACATTTATATCTTATTTTAAAATAAAAATTATTATTTTCTTGCATATCCTTTTTGATGTTCCTCTGCCTAAAGTCTTCTTGGGATGGACTCAACTATTTTTTGGCACACATTAGGACTTATCTGACTCCATTCTTTCTTTCGACTCTTAGTAGTTCTTTATTGATACACGAACGATTTTGCATTCGACGTCCAAGCTCATCTCACAACTACTCAATAATATTTAAATCTGGACTTTGTGGAGGCATTTTCACTGTCTTTGGGAAATTGTGCAACAGCCAGTTCTTCGGTATCATGGATATATGCGTTGGATCATTGGTCTAATAAAATTTGAAATTATCAGTACTCAATATGACTGCTAACTATATAACAGCTCTTGTATAATCAACGCTCAACTTAACTCAACTTAACTCAATAAAAGTTGGTAAAAATTTTATAAGTGCTACTGTATGTTTTCTTCAGAAAAGTGTGTTGCTCTGTTTGTGATTATGGCCTCATATACATATGCCGAAAATTCATGAATTAGGCTACCAACTTTAGCTTAATGCAGATGACTCTATAGATAAATCCCTTTCCAACTATTTCTTTAAACAAGGAGGTCATTATTGAAACAAACGATTGTCTTTTATATGAAACTATAGATTATTTAATAAAAAATATTTTTTTTATGTAAAATATCTTTTTACAATCAAATAAATCAAAGAGATTTTAACAGATATCGCTATGACTTTCACTAGAATACGTAAAGTCTTATAGAGCTTTTGCTTTTCGTGTCAATTAAAACTTCTGTTGTTTAATAAAATTTCTATTTCACTCTCCAACTTGCTTAACAACCTCACCATCTACGTATTCTCTGTCTGTCTGTCAGTCTATCTTTTTCGTCTGCCTCAAATGTCTATCTATTTTTCAGCATCTATTTGCCTGTCAACTCATTGCCATCATCTTCATGCTGTAGTTAATGGCAGTGACGACATAACAAAGAGTCTATAAAACAAACACCTACAAAAAATTCATCTTTTCCTACAACACTAATAAAAGCAAACCCAAGTATAGTATCGTAGGTAACATGCTTTTTTGGCTGTGTTGTGTGCGTCAGACTTAATGTAACCTCTTCTTTTAAACTCTCGTCTTTAGAGTGTTAATCTCTGTGCGTTGTCTTATTCATCTTGTCAAGAAGGTCAAACAGCTGTAACAAAATTTTAGTTTTATTCGCAAATAATAATTCCAAAGTTAATGGCATGCCAACAGTCAACTGTCAAACAAATAGGCAATGAGTCATTCAAGCGGTTTATTATTAAATGTAATTAACATTTTCACCATTTAATTCAATGTTTTATTGTTACACCACTTCAGTGAATATTAGGAAATGACTTCATCAACTGTTTGGGGAAAAAAATGTGGCAAAGGATAAGAATGTAGAGAAAGTAAAAGACATACAAATGTAATGAGATTTGTTTTATAAGGCTTGTAAAAGTAATTGAGGCTATAGAAAGTTAAAATAAGCCCTTCATTAATGAAAAATTTTAAAATTCTGAACTAAATCCAGAACTTAGTCAGATTCATGTGACCAAGCATGACCATGAGCAGTGTTTGAAGATGCTTAGGTGCAATCCAAATACTTTTTTGCATCACTAGGGTAGCTTAAGACTGAATTGTGGGATAAAATTATGATCCTGGCTATTTATGTTCTTTTGGAATACACAGAGTACAATTCAAATCTTTTGGGTCATTTAAAGAATATCATGGTGTCTTCTCCGCAGATAGCATGTATATTGCTCAAAACTAATTCGATTATTTTAAACGAAACATTTCTTGAGAGATGACATTTCAGGCTACATGTTTAGCTATTTTGTAAGTCGTTATCCATACACATTGTCGTCGTTGGCGTGAAATCGGTATTATGGAAGTCAACGTTAGGATTTATCGACTACTGTTGTCAAGTATTTGGTATTATATAAGTCGTATGAGAGTCGAAAAGTTATCAATAGCGACTTTGAATTCTTGACACACTTTTTGTGGACGACTTAGGATAGTAATAGAAACAAAGTCAATTTTTTTGTTTGTAAGTTCGGCTGGTTTAGCACCTAGAATTCCATCTGCTGCAGGTGGTATTGTAGAGGATAATTTTAGAAAGTGACGAAAATGTTCCTAAAACTGAAGTAAGTGTGACTCAATTTGTAGCAGGAACCACTTCCAATAGAAGGAAAGAAAATCACTATAATGCCACGCAAAGAGAAGTTTTTACGGAAATTTCTGAAATATTGGGAGAAAACGAAAATATTTTTCTAAGTAATGAAAATTTGGTAAACTCTCACTGGTATCACACATAAAAAATATTTTTGTAATGAACTTTTATATAAAATTTAACAGAACTGAGAAAATAATTAGTGATGATATTTTTTTTTCTTTTGACCTGACGTCGACGAAGCAGTTTTACATAATACCAATTAGGCGTCGAGGTGACAGCAGCTTCGTTTTTAAACGGCAATATTATTACGAGAGTGTCGACGACGACTCATACAATAAGGCTGAATATATATATTTTTTTTCTTAAAGGAAAGGGGGAAAAAAACTAAAAAAATACGGCGGGAAATTTGCAACGGTTATGGTAGTATGCTATAGTGAACGCTAGACCCAGAAATGGTTTATTTAGCTTAATTTCGTATATATAGGGTGAGCAATTTAAGAGTTTAAATTCAAAAATGCAATAAAACAAAAACGGTGTGAAATTTTGGCAAATTTATTTTTTTGTTGTGAAGTACAATTGTTCCGGTAAGAAATGAAATATTGGCAGACTTCCAAAACGTCATTTGCAAAGCAACTGAACAATATCATTCGTTCTTAAACGCAACCATGCAAACTTTTACAAAGTCATCCATTCCTAAATGTATTATAAAAATTTTCACTGCGCAAACAAAAGCAAACTGTGTAGTATAAATTTTGTCGATGCTTTTTGTTTACAAATTGAAATAATTTTGTTTACATTGAATTAAAAATAGTGTTTTTTATGGAAACAGCAATTGTTTACAAAATGAAGATGATTTCGCCTCCAAAAAACAAAAAAAAAGGATTGTTTTATGGAAAAGGTGCTGACTGCAACAAAAAGCGTTTCCAAATGTAAAACTGTACAAAGTTCTTTTTTACAAAGCAACAAACAATGTAGTTTGCTTTGTATCGATACGGTAGTAAAACTGTATCGCTACGGTAGTAAAACTGTATCGCTACAAAGTATTTTGGCGTTTTGGAATTCAGCCATTATTTCATTCATATGGCAGCCGCAGTTGGCCTCACAGTACCCCATTCGAACATATCAATTTTCAGGAACTTTTTCGAATGTATGAGATCGTATCTTGGCAATGGCATCACGAATGTTGGCCTTCAAATGCTCAATTGGTTTGTCGGCATAAGACATAACGGCGACACACAGAAAATAGTCCAACGGTGTCAAGTCGCAGCTTCTTGACGGGCAACTGACATCACCATTTCGGCTAATTAAAGGGCCATCAAACTTTTGACGCAATAAATCCATTGTGGCATGAGATGTGTGGCAAGTTGCACCATCCTATTGAATCCAAACATCTTACACATCAATACCATGAAGAAGGGGCACAAAAAATCGGTTATCATGGTACGATAGGTGTCTCCATTGAACGTGAGGGCGCGAAATATGAAATATGGGCCAATGATACCTTCACTCCACAAATCGCACCAAACAGTCACTCGTAGTGGGTGCATTGTTTTCTGTAAGACCACGCTTGTATTTTCTTATGCCCCAATACGATAACTTTGCCTATTAACATACGCACCAAGATGAAAATTAGCTTCATTCGAAAAAATGATTTTAAATGATGATAAATTTCCAATAAATCTCAACGTTTCTCAAGCGTAAATCAATTCATTTCGTTCAGTGGAGATAATATACTGAATTTCGTGACAGAATTGAATGACATAAGTATTGCCAGATTCGAATTAACCGCTGGTTCAAATTTAAACTTTTAAATTGCCCACCATTATATTTCATTGATATATATTCCTTGCTCTGTTCAATCAGTCTCAGAAAAACTGAGTAAAGCTTGCAACTGTCAGTGGAGATTGCGGAAGCCCAAAACAACACAACATTCACTTGACGATTTGGAATTATTTAAAAAAGGATGGCTACTGAAAAATATTCAATGTTTATCGGAGCCATATGAATTAAAAAAAAAATTTATTGAAAGCTGCCATATAGGGAAATTGAATCATTTAATAGTAAAAAGTGTGGTACTCATTTTGCTGGCACACACCGGACTAAGGACACAGCTATCCAGAAAGAGCTATATTGAATCTCGTAGAACTTTCTCGGTAGAACTTTTGAATATATTCGCTGATCATGTCCTGCTTTTGTCGGTTTCAGGCATACATTTTCTCAATAACGTTGATTGAAGGACTATAAAAAGCTACGTTGTAATAGATACTAAGTTCCTTAATTATGAACAATGACAGGACTCCGCTTACTCGTTGAATAAAATTCTCTTTGGATTATTCATAGTACGGGAGTGCTTAAAAAGCATATTGGGGTAAAGCTGTAAGTCTTCTTGTCATTATACAATGCGGCTAGTAGCTCCTAACAGTTTACCTTAATCTATTCTAAGCCGACTTCACCTGTTGACAAGAAATGAGTTAAATACGGGAATATTAAAAAAAAAAACATAGTCAACGGAAGGTGACACTACATACATCACACAAAACTCTGAATTAGTGGCAAATAAGACTATGTTAAGTTTTTAGTGAGACTGCATGGGATATATTCTTTATGACCCGCTATATATTAGCGAAACAAACAACTTTTATCTTTACTGTTCACAACTTTATCGTTTAAATAAAACCAGCATGGAAGAAAGCCAAAAATTGGCCAATGGAAAAGATGTCGTCTTTCTGATTGACAAAACAATTTGGATGTGAAGTCAGAATAACAGAAGTCGCTACAACGCCTGACGCGTTTGTCTATTGTGAGGACCTGGTGAATTGCATGTTCGGGCTTAGAAAGGCTTGACTCAATCACACTTGCCTATGACTTTGGGTTCTTTCTTGAGGAATAATAATGGAGCATATACTCTCTAGCCGCAGGCAACCCATGTAACTTTACCTAACCTAATCTAACCTAACCTGGCTGGAAATTTGAACTGTTCTTGAACACACTGCATAGATTGGACCTTGCACCTTTGCCAACTGATGGTAAAAAATTTGCCAAAAAGCTGCTAAAACGAGTTTTTCGCCAATTCAGAATTCAATACCGATGAATGATAATTAAGGATGTAAATATAGTTTAAATCGATTTTCAATAAAAAAATTTCAGTTAAAAAATATAACAATAAATCAATAAATTTCCAATGAATATAAAACATTAAGAAACGCTTTTTAGTAATAGACTAGTGTTTCTAACTCCTGAAAACGTTTCAAAATTTCTTTGTACCTCTTATGAGTCAAACCTGCCTTCAAAAATGAATTTATCCGAAGAAATACTGATTAAATTTGAAATTCTTTATGACATAAGATTGATAACTGTAGAATGTATTTTATAACATTTTATTCTTCTTCTTAAATAATACATTTAATAACTAAAATAACAGTTAAGTAGCTTTAGAAAATTTACAATAAATTTGATTCCTTTATTACAAAAAAGGCAAAAGTTAAACCCTCTTTTGTTCATTTTGAAAACAGAAAAAGGCAACGAACGGCTTTATTACAAAAAACACACAAAAATGAACCCAACAACAACAACAATGACAACAACAACAAATATGTACATGTTTAAAGCATAATAAAAACGAATTATAATAAATACATTTATTGTTATTACATACGACTCTCGTATATTCACATATGATTATTGTGCCCTTTCTTTCCTTTTATTTTTCCGTAATCATCCGTTTTTTTCAGACTTTTTTATTTTGTAAGAAATGGGTTGGTGGCTGGTTGGTGTTTGGGTTCATGGTTTAGTTTAGAATTTTCTAAAGAACTTTGCTTTTTAAATTTTAATTTTTTCTTTTCTTTTATTACTTATTTCGCTTTAAATATGATGGCCCCCACCCACTATCATCGTAAAATCGATTAATCATAAATAAACACGCATGTTTGCGTATGTGTTCACACATACAAACATACATACATGTAAGTATCGACGGGAGTGTGTATTTTATTTTCTTTCTTTAGAACGAATTGTCTTGGTTTTCCTTTTTATCAGCCGGCTATATGTTCTGTTCTTTTTTTGATAATCTTCTGTTGCTGTTTCCATTTGTGGGTTTTATTTCTATGGTTTGTGCTGCATTCACTTGTTGTTCGTCATGTTTGCCAATTGCCAGGCAGTCAGTAGTCATACAAAACAGCAAAGAATTATCTGTTGCTCATACGACATAAAAGCCAAGAATGATAACCATTTTTTGAGAAAGAAATGAACAGTGTGTGACAAAAGCACATCTTTTGCTTATTATGTTAGGAAGTAAAAAGTGAAATTTTTTAACGCTCAACCTGATAAACGATGTCACCAGTATCTAAGTATAAACCAATATCCAGAAGTTGACGGTGATATACAGTGTCTTAATAGCCCTTTCAAACACAAATTTTAGAAAACAGCGAAGAAACATGAAAAAGAGTGGCTCCGTATAAGTGAATCACTAATAGAGAAAATGTATACAAGTTAATAATGTCGATTTACACAACATATGGCATAACTATAGGTAGGATCACACGATTGCCGCAATACACTCATTTTAAACAACTTTTATTGTCAGAATTTAGGCACAATAAAGAAATTGTTTTAATCAAATTCTCTGCAGTCACATGATTACCACCGTTTAAATAAATTTGATTGTCAGAAATTAGCGCAAAACGATTGAATGGAAAAAAATTGTCGCCTCTTAGTCACACGATTGTTCTAATATAGGGTAGATATGAGAAACAGCAGTTGGACTAGATTGCAAATTTTATTTTGATTATTTTGTTTCAATAAATTAATAAAAATTAATTCACTAAAATATTTTTTATCTAATTTGGTATATAATTACAAAGTCCTCTAAACTAAAGATGATAAAAAAAGTAAAAATAATGAAAGAAAAGAAATGGTAGCGGGTTGTTTTGCATTTTACATATAAATAATAAAAAATGCATATTTTAAGTGGTCACAATTATAAATAATGTACAAACACGTATTTTTTCAGAAAGAAATCAATTAAAACTTAAAATTTGGTGAGTATTGACTTCTTCAATTGCCGCATAAGAATGGAATAAATATTGGTGTATTTTTGGCATTTGCATTGGTGCATGATTGCCTTTAAAGCTTTCACACGATTGTCGCACCAGGGTTGCATTTGATTGGGATAAACAAGCACAATAATGTAGTGAGTTGCCGTATAAGCCACTAAATTGTATAATCAACCGGTTGGCATATAAAATATACTAATTATTGGCGCATTACGATAATCGTGTGATCTTACCTTAACACAAAATAACTCAAATATGTTATTTTGGAGGGTAAACATCTGTCTTTATAATTCAGTATTCGATAGACGCCAAAATGTAAGCACACATTTTTTCAATTGCTATAACAGTGACGAATTTTGCGCCTTTTTTCATATGAAGAAAACGGATGCTGAAAGTTACCGATTGTTGGTACAAGCTAACGGTCAACATGCACCAACCCAAAAAATTTGTGAACGATAGTTTGCGCGATTCAAAAGTGGTGATTTCAATACAGAAGACAAGAAGAGACGTAGCCAGCCGAAAAAGTTTGAAGATGAGGAATTTGATGCATTACTCGACGTAGATTGTTGTCAAAGGCAAGAAGAACTTTCATTATGATTGAGTGTCACACAACAAGCGATATCCCTACGTTTAAAAGCATTAGGATTTATTCAAAGACAAGGAAATTGGGTTCCATATGAACTGAAGCCCAGAAATGATACTTGAACGCTACAGAAAAGAAGTAATTTCTGCATCGTATTGTTACTGGTGATGAAAAATGGATACATTACGATAACCCCAAGCACAACAAGGCATACTATATTTAAAGCCCGGCCAAATCAACGCCGAAGTCGAATATCCATGACACTAAGGTAATGCTCTGTATGTGGTAGGATCAGAACTCAATTTGTTTTAGAGGATTAGTCAACGAAAAACGACCAGAATATTCGACCAGACATGAGGCCATAACCTTCCGTAATGACAACGATCGACCACATGTTGCAAGACCGGTTAAAAACTATGTGGAAAACAGTGGTTGGGAAGTTTTGGCTCATCCGCCTTATAGCCCAGACCTTGCCTATTCTGACTACCGTTTGTTTCGATAGATGCAAAATGCCCTTGCTAGAATACGTTTAACTTCAGAACAGGGTATCAGGTGGCTTGATCCATTCTATAACTCAAGACCGGAGCAGTCAATTGCTAGCAGAAAGATGTGAAAAAGTAGTTACTAACGATAGACAATACTTTGACTAATGTATCAATTCATTTTGTTATTATAATAAATGCATTTTAAAAACAAACAAAAATCGACACTACTAACTTGTATACCCAATAGTTTTTTTATATGTTTTCGTAACCAGACATCAGTGATGTTTTTTTTGAACAGCCTTGTATGACATTTAGACTGGTCAAATCTTGCTACGATATGTTGCAAAAGCTTTCGCTTGGAAATAAGGTACCTGGGTACCTGGACACTGTAGAATAGATGGTAATGAAATGGCGTATGCATTGGCCAGAAAAGGTTCCATAACACACTTTATCGGTTCGGAATCATGCTACACATCATCACTTACTACCATCCTCAATCTCGTCAAGGATTGAAAAATTGTCAAATGCTTGGAATATTGGAATGCTCAAAGAGGACTTCGCCACTATGGTGGCGATCAGAGCGCAGTTCGGGCGCCACTCTGTGGTTTTTAAGTATGTCAGGACGGGACTCCCAACTGAGCTTTTTACGGGCCTCTGTGGACTAAGAGCGGTCACAAATGTGGATCTTTGTAAACTGTGCTTGATCACAGGCATCAGAGACAGCGGAATATATATTGTGTGAATGTGGGATTTTTGAAAGGTTTAGGAAGACACTCACTGGGTGACATATCCCCGTTTAAGGCTTCAGATCTGCTGATGTTCATTAGGAAGGCAGTAAATATGCTGAACAGACTGTTTTGCTTAAAACATTTTTAACAGATGATGAGTTATGAGTAATAGTCATATGGTCTTCAAATAAAAAACAAAGCCATAATGTCCTATAAAATGTAACTCAAAAGGCGCTGAGCTCTATCGAAGTTTAGTGTATTAAGAGTTCACAAAATAAAATTTGTGCTGCCAGTAAGAAGTATTTCAAAATGGTGGACTATTAATACTTTGGAAGCACAATCGATATTTTGAGTGAATATTCACACATTTCGAAAGCCTTTTTTAGCTATACTGCATCCCAACATTCCTTTAAATAAAAAACCACATAATAAAATTTATCCCAAGTATATTGGCGTATATATGTGTTAAGAAGGCGCTATACTAATGTCACATTATAACCATCCATCTGTCAATAATTGTAAACTCCGCGTATAAGTTATTTTTTTATAATAAAGTATATTCGCAGCAAGTTGATGGATGCATTTCATGGAAGACAACAAATAAATTCGTTTACTTCTGCTGGATGTTCTTTTCGTTTTTCTCTTTTTTAATTTTTATTTTTCTGTTTTGAAATTATAAAGATGAAGTTTATTATGAAGAAAATTATAAAAATGAAAGAAAATTTAATGCATTTGTAATGCCATTTCAAAAATATATAGAAAAATAATCTTCCCCAGCACCCACAATACAAATATGCATTGGCGTTAGGAATACGATTACATTGGAATACCGTCTGGTATGCAGGCAGAAATAAAATGAATGTGTGACTGACGATAAATATTTTTTATTTTTATTTTTAATTTTTTTTTTTCTTTTCTTTTATAATGCAAGTGTCGTAAAATATTTATTTTTTATTTTTATCGTTTGTTAGAAGTAACGCCATTAATATTATAATACCTCTCATATAGAAGGAAAAACAAAACAATTTAATTTTAGCAAAGATTTTTTGAAAATTTAAGAGAAATTGTTTAAAAATATTTTTGAAATAAAAAATATTAAAAAACAAAATCTTTAGAAATTTCAGGTAGATTAGTCGATTTATTTTGTTGTTTTTTTAATAAATAAAAAAGAAAGCAATATATTACAGAGGAATATTTATTTAAGTGATTCTACATCAATGGTGTTCATTTCATAGAGCAATCAATGTTGCCAATTTAGCGCCTTTCGCGCTATGTTTAGCTTGTTTCAACCCCAAAATGTCACATTTTTCCAAAAACGCGCTATGTTAGCGTTTCTAGATAATATTTGTGCTAACTTTAGTAAAAATAGTGTTTCTGAAACGTACATGTATCAAAAAAGGTCAATATCTTAAGACTTATAAAACTTGTTAAATAATTACAATACTTAAGTTGTATTTTTTTTATTATTAGACCCTTTAAGGATACAAGGTAGATCATAGAGCCATAACGAATTCTTTCCATCTACACTGACCTAAAGTCATACATCTAATCTGGCTCCAAGTCATTCTATGGAAAGCAGCTGGTCTTTCAACATGTATTCTCTAGGAATGGGCTGGCCTTCCGAATTTTCTGCTTCCCTGTGAATTTCTTCTTTCACGGAATAATTTCCAGATGTATTTTCAAATGCCAAATAGACAGCGGTTAATAAATGCTTGAATGCAATTGACATCAATCACAGCCGCATTTCATAATTCGCAACTGTACAAAAATAGTCTTCACACACAAGTTAAAGATGTTAATTTTCGTTTTTGGAGAGATATGTGGCGAAAACCCGAAAGCATTCAGTCGACCAAAAGATTAGCAGTGGAGAGAGAACACAACCTTGTCTACAAGGTTTCATAGATAATTTCTTAATGTTACAGCTGAACCCAAATATAAAGAATAAGTTTTTAAGTTGCTGTTTTCTTCTGTCTTTCTGAGAATAAAAATTTATTTACAATTTTAGTATATTTTTTTGTTTTCAAATATGTTTAACGCTTTCTTATAGCGCGTTTAGATAACAAATAGTTACACAAAATATAATTTAGCACTTGTTGCGCCTCTTGAGTAGGATGTCTGCGCGTTTTGATCGAAAAAGTTGGCAACACTGAGAGGAATTGTTTACGCTCAACTCACACGTATTCTTACGCTCTTGGTTTCAGTCCTCTCTATGTCTGTGTTTTTTTTTTTTCGAAAGCACTGGAAGAAAATTGCTTTCAGTCATCACTGAAATAGCGACAAATCAATATGTGGAGTGGCTGTTTGTGGTGATTTTTTTTTATTTTCCACTAAATATACTGACTAAAATTTTAAACCATGTGCAACGAATATTTTATGATTATTAATGCATTTAGTAATCCACAATGTAAAATACATTTTACACAAAACATTAAAATTTTTATATTTTGAATCTAAAATAAATAAATAAACTTTTAACCTGTTAAAAATTTCTCACAGTGCATTTTTTATTTTCTCACCAACACAAATAAATTTTCAATTATGCACAGCATTGGTCTATATGAACATACGTATCAGAGAAGGACAAAAGTATGGTGGCCAAATATATGTATGAGTGAGTAAAGTTAAAAATAAAACGATACCCATACACAACATATTCAAAGCCACCGCAACTTAAATAACTACAAGTAGGAGCTTCGTGAAGTGCCTGTCATACTCTCACTTATAAGTGTATAGTGATTATGAGCATTGGTATATTTATACTTGGGTATGTGTATATTTCTACTCGAGTATACACAGAGTTTACATAGTGTATATTTATACAAAATGATACAGTTAATAAAAGTGTTTTATATTGACATTTCAGTGAAGCTAATATGACTAAACACATACGAGGGCGGATTGACATTGAAGCCACCTAGCGCTAGATGGCAGCACAAACACAAAACCTCTTTCTTTCTTAAAAATTACGATCTGTCAAACGTCAGCTGTTAAAATTTTAGCCAAATTCATCGATTAGTTTATTTGTTGTAGTCGTTTGAAGTAAGCAACTTTTGTGTTTCTTGGAAAATAGAAAAAAGTTAATTTCGTGTAGTGATTAAACACTATTATTTGAAGGCAAAACGGTGAAAGAGACAAAATAAAAGCTTGATAAACATTACGGTGAATCTGTTCCGTCAGATTATATGGTAAAATATTGGATTGCTGAATTTAGACGGAGCCGAACAAGCACTTCAACAATACAATCAACAAGAAGGCCAAAAGAGGTGGTTACTGAAGAAAATATCAAGAAAATCCTCGATATCGTTATGAATGATCGCCGGGTCAAAATCCGTGAAATTGCTGAAATGGTAAACATATCATATGAATGTGTGTTCAACATTTTGCATGAACATTTTCATATGAAAAAGCTATCGGCAAGATGGGTGCCGCGTATGCTCAGTGTTGACTAAAAACGAGTTCGACAGATCACTTCACAGCAGTGTCTGGACATGAGAAAGCATAATCCTGCTGATTTTTGGTGTAGATTAATAACTGTTGATGTAACGTGGGTCCACCACTACACACCTGAAACCAAAAATCAATCGAAGCAATGGGTGGAAGCTGGTAGAAGTGCTCCGAAGAAGGCGAAGACAGCGAAATCGGCTGACAAGGTTATGTCCACTGTATTTTGGGATACACACGGAATATTGCTCGTCGATTATCTTGAAAAGGGATCCACAATCACAGGAGAGTATTATCGTGCATTATTGGATCAATTGGTTGATGGAATCAAGGAAAAACGACCACATTTAAACAAGAAAAGAGTGCTCTTTCTTCAAGACAATGCACCGGTTTACACAGCATTGGATACGATGCTAAAACTACGAGAAATCCACTTTGAATTGGTTGATCATCCACCTTATAGTCCAGATTTAGCTCCTAGTGACTTTTTTCTGTTCCCAAACTAGAATACATGGCTCGCAGGAAAAAAATTCATCGCAAACGAAGAAGTGATTACCGAAACTAATGCGTATTACTAAGTGTATTGAGCTAAAAAGAGACTATGTTGAGAAATTATTGGTTTTTGAAAAATAAAAAAAAATTTTTTTCCTACTTAAACTACAAAACTCTAATAAATATTTGTAATTAAGCAAAAATTTTTTTTATTCTTTATTCCATTTGACTGTAAAGATATTGTAAAATAGTTATATTTGAACTCTATTTCTCCAAGTGCGACATTATCTTTCGAACAAGGCAAATCATTTTTATTTTATTAAGTGACGGAATAACGATATGTACAATGTAGGAGACACACTCGCTTGAAGCTTTTTGAAAATTATTTCGAAATCCTTGCATATCTACTAATCCTTGGAGGACAGAATTATTAAAATTATAGCATACCTTTGAACATTATCCGCAAGAATTTTATTGATCTTTGTGTAATTTTCAGAAACTGACTCAAATATTGTGAATTGAAATTCTATCTTGTGGGGCAATTGCTCTTCAAAGTTGTTTCCAGCATGTGCAGCCTATTGGCCTTGTTAAAGTATTTTACTACTTTTGCAAGTATTTGTAATCCCTTTTAATTCATTTTTAGATTGGAACATGTCGATTGCGACATTAGAAACAAGATGGACCGAACTTATTGCACTTAAAGTATTACTTCCGCGATCTGTTACGAAGACCACATTTGATATATCAGTCACATCGTAGTCTTCAGAAAGGTTGCTTATTTGTTCTTTTACGTTGACTGAAGTGTAAAGTGGCATACAAGAAATTTTTCTCATAATGAAATCGTCGCTCCACATATCAATTATAATTTCAGCCTCACCATTGGTAATAAGATTCTGTATGTGCGGTTTTATTTCTTTTCTCCGTGACCATCGATTGGGTTTTTCGTTTTTTTTTTTTCACTGGGAATAAAGCTGTCTAAATCAACACCATGCTTTTCCACTAATTTGTATACACTTTTGAAGTAATTTACGAAAATCGAAGCCTTCAACGGTACTGAAAGGACGACAGTCTTCTATAGCAAAATCCATGAATGCTTTCGGCTCTCCGCTTTTTCTTAGCACATTGTATACTCCTTCCTTTATGTGCTAAAATTTCATCACAAAGCTTGCATCGTACACTTCAAAAGATCAAATGGTAAAGGAAAAGTGAAAACTCCGATTGGCTTATTATTTACTGTCTAAGTTTGGGGATTTCCCACATTATTATTGCTTCATATTTAAATTTGTCATAAGTAAAAGATCATAAATATTCTTAGAAAGTGTTTGTATATGTGCCTTTGAACATATATTTTATGTACAACAATGTTTTTACTTGAAATAGGAAAAAATGATTTTGTTTGTTAATATTTTGCTCAAGTTGTTTACATTGCATGAAAAATAAAAAATAAAATACAATAACAAACGCAATAACCCTTTGATTTTTCTATGGTGAAGTACCAGGTATTTTTTTTAAATGGGTTTTTAATTGCTATATAAAGAATTCTTCTGTCTTGTATTGTTTCTTGGGACTGAAACAAAAAAAAAAAAAAGCAAAGAAGATCGCAAACATTGATGTAAAAGCATACCATGTCATATGAGTACTTGTTATACACATGAGCTCTTAATGTACTTTCAATATTTTCCATTACTATTACTTTGAGCACATGCGTATGCACGCACACAAATATTTTTATAGCTATAGCGCATAACATGGATACACACATGTTGTTTAAGTTGTTTAAGATGATTGTGTACAGACATGTTTGTTAGAAGTATGAAGAGGTTTTATATCTGTATGCTGTTAATGTATTGGTATACACAACATTCAAATATATGGATAAGTACTTATGCATACTTTGTTTGTGATAACGAGTACTTATTGTCATTCTCTAATACATATACATATGAATGGTATGTGAATACATGATACTGTTTGAACTTTCAACACCATTTTTAAATGAAAGTGCTTAAGATCGTTGCACATGCAGACTTCTTAAACAATCCAGTGCAGCAAATTTTGCATAATAATATTGATGTGAAAAACTTATAATTGTAATTAGTGATGCCAACTTAGCCCTTTTCTGGATAGATTAAGCTTTTTTTAAGAAGCAAAGTTGGTTCAAATGCTATATGTATTTACTGTAATAGCCTTGTTAGACATTCAGAAACGAGAGAGCATAAGCAAACTTCATGTATATGAATACATGCAACAGCGTAAGTCATATGTATCAAATATAGTCTCAAACGAAATAATCGTTGTCGTTCAAGCTACGAAATACCCTACGAGTTACGCATGAAAATTAATTTTAACTAAACATACAAAAAGTCACAATATCACATAGATATGCAATGATATGCAAGGAGTGAAGAAGAGGAATGACCAGTTAGCAATGGCCAATTTTAAAAGACTGAAAAGGCTACTTTACAGGCTACATTTGTTCCTTAATTCTATTAAATGTGAAATGATCTCATACTAAATAGTTTTTTTAATATTCTGTTGTGGCCTTTTACTTTAAAAAATATATTTTAGCCTTTTTTTAATTGCCAAGATAATGTGCTAAAACTGTAATTTGTTTTAATTTAGCCCTCTTTTCTGTCTCCATGCTTTCAGTATCCCAAGAGTTGGCATCACTGATTTTGACTAGTGTCGCAATTAGTGCAACAATACGAATCTTAATGAGTTTTTAAGCCAAATGAAGATCTACTACAATACAAAAGACACTTAAGAACTATTTAGTTCTCACTCAGACTGCCCGATGATTGCACTGTTTTCCAGGTGAAGTTTTACGCCATAGCCAGGGATGTTAGGCTTATCCGGGAATTAGATTCCGATGCCTCGTAGTCTATTTGAACGATATTCGTCCGACTGGAACACCATCATGTCGAACTGTTCTAGATCATGCAGTCATCTGTGTATATGATATGCCTTAGAGGTACCGGTTAGCTTACATGAAGAACTTATGAATCAAATTTCAGGTTATAGGTGGGAATTTTTGGGAGTTTTCCATGTCTGGATTTTTCGGTCTATTTCGTGGGTCTGTGTAACCCGTGTAACCTAACCTCGGATAATTTGTGAAGAAACTACGCCAAATATATAAAGAATTTTGAAGGTTACGGCGCTAGACTGTAAGAGGACAATAAACGCCTTCGCGTAACAGGGCATGGTGGACATTATATGAGTGCAGGGAGATAATGGGATCATTGGAAAACGCCGAGCTATTGTGAGCGACGCGAATACTGCTGAAAACACTCACGGACAGCGTCTTGCTTTTGGCTGATATTGCTTTGCTTATTCAGCACAGGTGCTAGCTTACTGTTTATTGAATCAGTGGAATCGTCTCGGTAGGACGATTGTAAAATAGTCGTGGAAAGATACTCGGACAGAAATTTAATTTTGATACGACCATTAAATCATTACTGCGTCTATGGTATGGTGGCATAACAAGCTAAATAAATGCCAATCAATGTGACAGATGAACGCTTGTAAAAATTTGAAATTCCCTATTGGAAGCAGCGTTACATTTTCGTTATCAATAAATCACGGTATACTTTTACATATAAATTTTTTTCAATGTTAAACCGCTTACTCCACAACAGATTGTTAAAATGAAAAATACTTGCGAAACTACTTAATCAATACAACTTAAACGTTAATAAAAACCGAAAACTAATTACAAAGAATTTAATCCATTTTCACGTGTAAGAAACTGCCTCATGCCGCTTACTTGTATACTCTACCTCCCCCGGTATTTAGTTTTGTATTTCAAACGAAAATCTCAGTTAAACACTTAATTAGCATGAAAAGTAACCATGAGTGAAATGTTTTCATTATCTGCAGCATTCACCAGTAATATTAAATGAGAAAATGAAAAACAAAAAAACATAAATTCCATAGCAGAGCGAAGAACGATAATATAGAGTGAAATCATTGTTTTTTTTTTCTCTTTTACAAAATATTTGTGGATGCCTTACCACAGCACAGTGCACATACACAAACACATGGAAAGCAAACGTTACAGGCTTATGACAAACAACACCCCTTCAGAATACTGAAATGAAAATGAGAGTGAAATGGTGAAAGAAAAAAAATGATTTTAACGAGTTTTTATGACAGAGGCAGTTTGGTAATAAAACTGAAAAAAAAAATTGGCGAAAATTCCAAATATTAAATCGCAACAGAGAAGCTGTGTTAAAACCAGCTACGGGAGCATAAAAAACCAACTCGATAATAAAATAAAGCAGCGAAAGGACTCATTAAATTAAATGCAGTGTAAAATGCTCATAAAACGCTTCCGCGGCTACGGCTTCCTTTAGTCAAAAAAAAATTTTTTTTAACAATTGCTTTTGGCTTTTATTGTTGTTGTTTTGTTACTGTTTTTGTTCCTTAAAACATAATAAAAATAATTCCTTTTAGAATATATACGAGTATGTATGTATATGCCTTTCTGAAGGCATATGCTTAAAATAAGTGACTTTATAACAAACGAAGCCAGACAGAGAGAGAGAGAGAGAGAGTGAGAGTGTGAGAGAAAGAGATTGATGTAATAAGCAAGAGACAGACTGTATGACAGAATGACTGTGCAAATAAACGTATTCAACATACATTTTATATGCCGACAAAATAGTATGATATTTATGCGTTTATATATGAATGAATGTTTGCTTATATTTTAAAAGCCAATAATAAATTTATTGGTGCGGTATTGAAGAACAGTGGCCTGAATTGTAAAGAGAAATGAACAAAAGTTTTGGATAAAATATGAAAAAAAAAATAATAAATAAAATACAAAAACGCTTGGATTTTAAAAATTCAATGCTAAGTTGATTTATTAGAAGAAATAGAAACTACAAAAATTACTACATTTTTGCAAAAATATTTTACCAAAAATATGTTTTATCGCACAAAATGATAAAAGGGATTTGAACCAACTTTGTCTTCGACTATCAATATTTAAATTTTATGATAATTTTTTTCATCAGTACTGATACTTTTAGGTAAATAAAATTGAATGTGTGTTTGTATGTTTGCTTGTTTGTGCCTTATAGACAAATAAAGAGCTGATCCGACTTTGTTGAAATTCTTACGATATCCCCCTGTATGTCCAGAAGGACATATAGGCATATAGGACTATATAGGCTATATATTTTTCAAAAATTCCAACTGGGCAGTGCCGCGCCCATACAAAGTATCTGTTTATTTGTCTATATCTTCAAAATCGTAACAGTAAGAGTCTCAAAATTTGGTCTAAATGGCTTCATAGTCAATAAAAATTATGAGTCAAAAAGTGGACGGAATCGGACAGGTGGGCGTGAATGAATTATGAATTTTGTCTAAATGACTTTATACATACATACATACATAATTGGCCTTTACAATCTGTTTACCGGATTCTGACCTGCTGTAGCACCTCCTTCCAAGCACTTCTGCTTAGGGCGCACCTTCGCAATTCGCCACACCCATCTCGGACAGTGCTTCCTTGGCCTTTCCATCGTAGACAAGGGCATCCTCTACGCCGACGACCACTGACTTTCACATTGAACACTCTTCAGGCTGGAGCATCTTCCTTCATTCGAACGACATCTCCTAGTCAGTGTAGACTCTGGATGTTAATTTGCTGAGCAAATTCGCTCGTACAACTCATGGTTAGTTCGAATAAGAAAATCATTGCCAAACAGGAAAAGTACCAAAGATCTTACGTAGAACTTTTCTCTCGAACACATCCAAGGCAGCTACATCAGTGCGTAACAACGTTCATGTTTCTGCTCCTTAAAGAAGAACAGGGAGGATGAAAGACTTATAAAGTGTCAATTTCGTCGTGTGAGACAGTTCGTTACTAATCAGTGGCACATTGAGACCATAACAACACCTGTTGGCAAGAGTGATTTTATACCTGTCCTCAAGACTGACATTGTTGCTGAAGGTAGATGAAATAGTTGTCAACCGTAATGCGGGAGCTAACAACATTCTATATACTTCGTCTTGGTCTCATTTACCGTAAGAAACATTTTAGTAGAAGACAGAAGTGCCATCTCGCTTGGTACGCCTAATGATGTCAATATCGTCAACGTATACAAGGATCTGGACACTTTTGTAAAAGATGGTGCCACTGCGATGTACACCCGCCTTTCGCCGAACGCTCTTCATAACGAAATAGAAGAGGTGGCATGATAAAGGTCGACTTGTCTAAAACCGCGCACGGTCTCAAAAAGTTTTGAGAATTGCCTTCCTACCTTGACGAAGCTGCAGCAGTTGTTTAACGTCAATCTGCACAGTCTTAACAGTTTAGTAGAAACACCAAACTTTCACATTGCGGCATACACGCGATCTCTTATCACGAGTCTTTTCCAATATTTGGCGTAATGTAAATATCTGGTTAATAGTGGACTTACCCGGTCTGAAGCTGCACTGATAAGGTCCAATCAGTGCGTTGGCGTATAACTTCAGTCGTTCACACAATACGCTCGTAACGACCTTGTATGCGATATGGAGAAGACATATACTCCCATCGTTGGCATAAATTTTAGGGCCTCCCTTCTTCAGAGCCGGTGCATGCACCCAGCCAACTCTTCACCACTGTCCGTCTGGGCCAGAAACTTTGTTGTCCTTAAATGCTTAAAGTCGGAATCAATTCGTGGAACCTTTCTCGAGAACTAAATTCAATGTATTTCGATCTATTTTAGTCAGAAATGTATAAATAATTTTTATGTTTACTTTAGTGCATATTTTTCGTTTTCTTATGACTATCATTACCATCAACATTATCAGCAACATCATCATTATTGTCGCCATCATCATCAATATATTGAAGATTTGCTGGATTTTGTTCAAACAATAAGCTCAGCGCTCCTTGTGAAAAATTATTACCATTTTTCTTTTAACTTTCTGATATGGGAAATAAGAGGAGCGGAAGTCACTGAAAGTCTTAAAAATATATCCTCATTAGATTTTGCTCTTGAACATTTTAGCTAAAAATTCTCTCTAAAATTTTTTAAGTCTCTATTTCGAGCTTCTTGGGCCCCTTCTGACAAAAAGGCATGATTTATTATCTCTGGTCCATGAATTAGATATTTGTGAAAAGTTGGAGATATTTACCAAGGATACATTTTCAACAAATATTTAGCGGTATCAAGTGCAAACTCCCAAGAAATGTTAATATTTATTTGGAAACCACTTGAAACTGTTACCATTATTACGTGCATTCGCTTTATTAAATTGACGTCAAGATCTGTTATTTGTGCCGAAATATCTGCCTTGCAATGTTGCCGTCATTAGAATTTCCAAATCCGGGTTTTGGCTGATCAATACTCATTTGACGCCTAAAATCACTTTGAACGCGGGCTTTGTTAATTGAAAGAATTTTATTTAATCTTCGTGCAGCTTCATTATTGGAAATTTATACGATAAATTAAGAAGCCATGAATCAAATCCTTCCATGAAGTACTGAAAGGCCGAGTTTATTTACTTCATGTATCTATAAACACAAATCAATTTATTTTTAAAAGGAGCAAATATAAGCAAGAGATTTTTTCACCAGTAGTTGATGAAATGATTGTATTTTTAGAAAAAACAAAAAACTTCGCTTAAATTTGCTTAACTCAGTACCTTAAGTCCGCATATTTCCCAAAAATGGTTGGTGATACAGGAAAGGGGTAAAAAATGATAACTAGGATTCTCCAGAGTTTAGCTAGTTTTCTATAAAGATATCAAAAGATAACTCCAATTCGAATGTTTTTTGCTTTTCTTTTCCTCTTTCTCTATATCTATTGTAGAACAGCGATAACGTTCTATTTTTAGTAAGAAATCATTTTTTCTCTAAAAACATAAGAATATTTGTCTCTATAAGTTACCGGTGTTATCTCATGACTTCCGTTTCCTATTGTTTGGTTACCAACACCACAGCAAGTATCACTTACTAATAAACAGCCATTGGCTTACATATGCGAAGAGACGCGTAAATAGACAGCAAATATACTAACACGTGTATGACATCATTCCGGCATCATTTACCTCAATGTTGACTAAAATAAAGCATGCTTTTAGGCATTTATATATAACATAACTTGAATGTGTCTGTATGAATGATGGAATATGTGGATTTGTTATGTATTAAAAAGAAATCAAGCTTTGGTATTACGAAAATAATGTTTAAGTCTTAACGAAAAAATCAATAATAATTACAAAACAAATACGTTTTTAAGTCAGAAGATATTTTTTGATAGGCATCTTAAGTTATTCGAATTCACTTTTATTTTTCTTCACATTTTATCCCTTTTTTCTCCCTTTGATTTTTGGCTTATTGATAATATGTCTATGGACTTATCTATATAAGTATTGTATATAATGCATTTGTATTGTTTTTATTGTTACTCTCATACAAACCATAGGACTGACGACATTACTTTATCTTTTGACTTCAACGTTTAAGGCTATTGTCATTTGATTTGTATCTGTATTTAAGCATAGGCATGTGTAAATAAAATTGTTTGTTAGAGTTTATGCACGAGGGTATATTGTTAATTATTGAGTCCATTTGTATATATTCCATCGATTCCATAAGAAGCACATGAACATATTAAAGTCTGTGTATTCCCTAAATGTGATTATGATTATTTTTTTTTGTAACTCTGCATCATCATCATCATCATCATCATCTCTCATTAAGTTTGATGAATAGTTATCGTACCTTTGTAGTTGTAACAGCATAGATAATGTCAGATGTTAAGGAGGTCATGAAACCAGCAATATTCGACAGAATACATTAAATCAGAGAATGAAATTACGTAATATAGCTAAGGCTACAGGTAGCTCAACCCACATTTTGCATAAGTACGAGTACCTGAACAATTGCAGTATCCTTTCCTCCAGAAGATTATTTAGGCCGCCGTACATATGCCAATAGGATGTTACATTTGAATTGTTATGTGAATAAACAGAATAGTCGGTTCTGGGCAATGGAAAACCCTCAAATTATTCATCAGTCAATTTGGTCAGGACTGATCATTGGATCTTACTTCTTTGAAATTGAAAACGGCATAACGGTAACTCTCAATGGGGAGCGATATCGGGATATGATTGAAAACTTTTTAACGCCACAACTTCATGCCTTGAGCTTGACTAACATGTGGTTTCAACAAGACGGTACCACATCGCATACAGCCAGGATTACAATGGAGTTACTGCGAGCCCTCTCTCCACAACAAATTATTTCAAGGAATGGTGATGTTGATTGGCCTCTACGGTCGCCTGATTTGACTGCTCCGGACTTCTTTTTGTGTGGATATCTGAAAACGGCATAACGGTAATTGTCAATGGGAAGAGATATCGTGATATGATTAAAAACTTTTTAACGCCACAACTGCATGCTTTGAGCTTAACTAACACGTAGTTTCAACAAGATAGTGCCATATGGCATACAGCCAGGATTACAATAGAATTACTGCAGGACCTCTTTCTACAACAAATTATTTCAAGGAATGGTGACATTGATTGGCCTCCACGGTCGCCTAATTTGATTGCTCCGTCTTCTTTTTGTGGGGATATCTGAAAAGCAAGGTTTATGCAAACAAGCCAGAAACGTTGTAGCAACTCAAACAAAATATTCCTGATGAAATTAATGAAATACCGCGTGAAATGTGTGAGAATGTAACGAAAAATGTGCTCAAAAGGACTCGCATTTGTGAGGCTAACAGAGGCGGGCATTTATCTAATATTGTATTCCATACATAATTGACAAAATTAAATAAATCATTTATCAATATAAAGTCCATTCTCTTTCATATAATAAAAAATTATAAACAAACAAAGTAGTATAACTTCCCGGCGGAAACCTGTACTTCGAGCCCGTGCCGTAAAAGAGGTTCTTGCAAATCTCAGTGTGTAAACATGTCTTCTGGGCTGGATGGAATATCAGCAATGCTCTTCGACGCTTAAGCGTCCATTAGCCAACCTTTTCAGTGCGACGTATCGCGCCGATATTTATAGATACAATTAAATTTTATCAAATCACATTTCATCAAAATGAAATATGGAGAATAACTGTCAGCTTATTTGGTGTAAACTCAGCGAACAAGTTTATGTTTAAACTCAGCGTAAAAAGAGTTTATTGGTTTGAACTCGGTGTGAAGAGAGTTTATAAGGAATAAACTAAGGGATGTGAATCGTGAAGTAAAGAGAGTTAAATGTGGATAACCTCTAGTCGCAAAGGTTATAATCGAATTTAAGTGGTAAAACCGTTCGGATTGGAAGAAAGATCTGTCGAGTAATTGTTGTTCTTGTTGTTAACAAAATTGTAAACAGACGGAGTAATTAAGAATAGAAATTGTTATTGCTTGTAAAAGGGTTACAAGCAGTGATGCACAAAACTGTGTAAATAAAGGATTTTAATTAAAAACTAAGCACAAGATTTATTTTATTTTAACAGCAATCTACGAACTCATAAATAAACGTTTTTGAAAGCTAAAGATGTAAAAATATATATAACAAACCGTGAAAATTGCTCTAAATCGCTCTTATTAATGTCCACATTTTATATGGGAATTACACGCTACCGTACACCAGATTTTTTTCGCTTAATTACTCTATTCAGAAAAAGATGAGAGCAACTGAGCGAAAGGCTTTGAAGATAAAAACAAAAAATCTGATAGGACGTTACATTTTCCCATATATACATGTGCTGTGCTTATCGAAACTCTCCCGCTTTTTCACTGATATGGATCGATAACGAAGCTTTAAGTGTTACCGTTTTCCATGCACATGCATAATTGCATATTTAATATGAATGGAAAGTGCCACGCCTACTTCTTTAATCTCACCCAATTATTGACTAATGAAGCTGTTCAAACTAACCTGTCCAAGAGTTTGCTTACACCAAATTTAGAAATGGTTGCTATTGCCATTCTTATGATACACAAAAATGAATAGTTACTATGTATGAGAGATGCCAGCCCACTTAAAGACTGATTAACTGTATTGGACCAAATTCAGAAACTTTTTCTTTTACCGTTTTCAAGATATGTATACGTACATCAATATTTACTTTATATGAGAGGTGCCAAGCCCCTTTATTCAAATTCGCCCATTTTCAACTGATGATTTGTATTGACTACTAAGTCTTTAGACCAAATTCAGAAACTGCTATTCTAACCGTTCTCGAGATATACAAAATTCAATATTTATCTTGTATGGGAGGTACCATGCCCACTTATCCGATACCGCCCACTTTTTGACTGATGATATGTATTGACTATAAAACTATTTGGACAAAATTAAGAGGCTTTTACTGTTACCGTTTTGTAGATATAGACACCGCCTGTATTGGTTTGTAGATCGGATGAGTGGTCCTGGAGTTATTTAATGACGAACATAGTACAACTTATATAGGTTGGGCCATATATCGGTTTATATTTGAACCAGCGGTTATTTCGAATCTCGCAATACTTATATCATTCTATTCTGTCACAAAATTCAGTATATTATCTCCACTGAACGAAGTGAATTGATTTACGCTTGAGAAACGTTGAGATTTATTGGAAATGTATCATCATTTAAAATCATCTTTTCGAATGAAGCTAATTATCATCTTGGTGCGTATGTTAATAGGCAAAACTTCCGTATTGAGGCATAGGAAAACCTAAGCGTGGTCTTACAAAAAGCAATGCATCCGCTATGAGTGACTGTTTGGTGCAGCTTGTAAAGTGAAGGTATCATTGGCCCATTTTTTCGCACCCTTACGCTCAATGGAGACACCTATTGCACCTTGATAACCGATTTTTTGTACCTCTTCTTCATGGTATTGATGTGAACGATGTTTGGATTCAATAGGATGCTGCAACTTGCCACACATTGTAACGAATAATATAATATCATATATTACTTTTATACATATATTATTATCATATGTTATTATAATTTATTATTATATATTATGATTACATATTATTATTATTATAGAGTACTGTTATAAATATTTACATTTGTAGACTTTTTACTTTTATTATTGTGATTGTAGTTATACACCAGAATTTTTGATTGAAATTATTTTTCTGAGTGAATCATTTCTGAATACCGTTACTTTTAACATAGTGTTAAGTTAGAAGAGAATGAAAAGAATATCTATATTGTTTTAACAGCCAAAGAGAACTAATCCAAGCACACAAGTTGGTAGTAATGTAATGTTAAACTTTATGTGTTAGTCACTACTGCTAAAGTGGAGAGCATTTGCTGTTTCAGTTGAGCTTGGTCTGCGCTTTTATGTGTGCAGCCATATGCAAGCGACAGGTAGGCCCAGCTGGAGTACAGGGACACTACTGGTTTCAAACAGCCATAGGTCCCAGATGAAGTAGTGGTAATGCACAGAGAAACTAATGGCCATTGTTATCAGGCGTGGTAGTGACTAACACACTAAAATTCGTAATTCAGGACCCAATTCCAGGCATGAGATTATTCTAAGTGGGTACGCTAAGCTGGACGGTTAACTGTCGGTTTAATATCAAAGATAATGTTGTAGAATTTTAAGGAATTTTGTAAATTAATAAATTCAATTTTAAATTGAAATTAAAAACCTCGTTCTAACATTTCATGCCACAATCGATTTTTTGCATCAAATGTTTGATGTCAGTTGGTCGCCAAGAAGCTGCGATATGACACCGTTGGACTATTTACTAGAAGCGCCGTTAAAGAAAAGTGTTATATCGACCAGAGGTAACTGAACATTTGGAGGCCAACATTCGTGATGCCATTGCCGAGATATGACCACATACACTCGAAAAAGTACTCGGAAATTAGTCCGATCGAATGGGGTACTGTGAGGCTAGCCGCGGCATCCATATGAATGAAAAATATTTAATTTCTAACCGGAACAATTGTACTTCACAACAAAAAAATAAATTTGTAAAAATTGCAAACCTTTTTTGTTTTATTGCATTTTTAAATTTAAACTTTTAAATTGTGCACCCTATACATATATACAATTTTTTTTATAAATCATTGTACCAATATTAAAACATGTTTTTTAATAGTGTTATCTACAGTGAACACTCCACGCGGCGTCATTAAGAAGATATATAACTTTGAAGTTTCGAAAACAGTTAAAGTAAAAAAATACGTTTTATGTCAATTTTTAAATCTTGCTAAGTGATATGAAAAGTGAAACAATTTGTTAAATATTTCTTTTGCGGTACAGAATTGTGCAACAACTAGCAAAATAACTGATTACAAAAGTTTCACACTGTATATGTATAATTTATTGTCTTTCAACTCAATGTAACAGACAGCGCCTTATACACTAAATGCCTAAATAGAAATTTAACAAATATCTTTTGCAATTTCGTATAACAAATGTTTCTTTATCGACATAAATATATGATATATTGATATATTTCAGCTTTTCACCACCCTGGGCTACAAATTGTTATTTGACCGACCTGATATATGCCTTACCAATGTTATAGCGCAATGCCAACCGAATAGGTTACAGTCTTATAACTGTGACATGATTAACGAAATTATCCGCCATCTTATAATTAACGTTTGAATAAAAACATTGACATTTATGTGCCCGTCCGATATCGTTTTCCATTTATAATTGCCAAGCCTAACTCTTACCTGTATAATTGAAAATTGCATGAACCAAGTTTTTATTAAAAAAGGTTTTATAATGTGTGGAAATTTAAAAAATTATCTAACTACCCTCGTATATGTATGTGTGCTAAGTTTAGTATGTGTTAAATCTCTATGAAATTTATTTGTATTTATTATATTGTCTCCCTCTCTCTCTCTCTCTTTGCCTTACTTTTTCCCTATTCTATTCTTGTATAATACAAGTACTTAAAATTAAATTTAAATAGGATTTATATTCTATTGATTATATCGTATCATTTATATGCACTTATATAACCAATCCATAAGCATATTTTCTGTACATACCGTACATATGTACTTACGTATGTATTTATGTATTTGCCCTCATACATGGCATTACACAGAAAAATTTGCTTTAGAAGAGCATTTCAAATGAG
This sequence comes from Wohlfahrtia magnifica, assembly GCA_023159175.1. Classification (NCBI taxonomy): domain Eukaryota; kingdom Metazoa; phylum Arthropoda; class Insecta; order Diptera; family Sarcophagidae; genus Wohlfahrtia; species Wohlfahrtia magnifica. Next base: position 723,633 of record JAKWBJ010000019.1, on the reverse strand, counting down.
ATTCATTTGTATTTGATTAATTGCTGACATTTCAATTGTGACTTTTTCAAAAAATAATATTAAATCGTATTTGTGTTTTAAATAAGTACTTGCATAAATACATAAATTTTGTATATTAAGTAGTATTATCATAACTCGTATTACGTTTATTTTTTAAATTTGTTTAAAAACATACGAGTGTCTTTAGAACAAAACTCTTTCTTTCACAGGTAAGGTGTGCCTCAAAATGATAAGGTCACATTAATATATGCTCAATTTATCCAAACTATAAAATGTTACGTATAGTCACCTTATTAAAAAAAATTCTACGTTCAAATAAGTGAATAATAAGCCGGTTTTGTCCTTAGAGATATACCGTTATATTATATTATATTATGTAAATAAGTGCAACATGGAATGCGTCAAAATGATAAGGTCAGTGGTTCATTTATCCTTTATTTCAACTAAGCATCAATCAATTATTTTTAATTTATGCAGTTCCCATTTCCTTCTATTGTCTTATTGGCATCGCTGGAGCGGATTTCGCGCCAGCTGTTGCAGATTGTAACTTTTAATTTCCGGGGGAACGTGCTAGCTAATCAAGTACTTTAATATTGTGCTCCTCAAACCATTGTTTGGTCGACTTGCTGAAAGGTGAAAGTTTTGTCAGCATTTAGGGCCAAATAAAGCAGCAAACGTTCAGACAGATTGCTCTGGTACTCTAAACTATCCATTCGAGTGGAGCGAAAGTAGAGTTCCAGGGTACTATGTGAGCTAAAGGCAGCCCAAGCCATCAAACTGCCACCGCCGAAATTCTGTTTGGAAAAAAACCGGGCTCATTGCTTAAATCTCGCCAATATATGGAATATCTTTAGAAAAAAGGTTTACCTGATGCAAATTAGTTCCCATGCTGTTTTTCGCAAACTCCTCACGCTTAATCTTATGCTGCTAAGTCAGACAGAGAATTTTTTTTAATTTTGCTAGAATAAGGTTTGGCTGAGCGTTGATAGCTCTTAGAATTGTGTTTTCTGAAGCTTGTAATTTCAATTCCTCTTTTATTGTTACCACAATTTTCATGGAATTCGAGGATTTTCGTTATATAAGTCGAATTTCACGGGCAGTCAGAACCTTTGAACGATCCGTGCTTTTTAATTTTTGAGAAAATTTTGCACTACACACAAAGATCGTCCCAGTTTTTTCGCCATTCCACTCATACTCAATCCCTGCTCATGAAGTGCCACAATTTGTCTATGTCCATAGGGTCACAAAGATTTCCCGCGACCCATACCGCGCAGATATTATTCAAATTATAAATTATTACAAAAAAAAAATTGTAATACCTTCTGAGTAGATAATTTGCTTATTAATCACTGACCATATCATTTTGGCCCATTAAATTCTGCACTTATTTACATAAATTTAAATAAACATAATATAACGGTACATCTCTAAAAGCAAAACCGGCTTATTATTCACTTATTCGAAGGTAGAATTTTTTTGGATAAGATGACCATACATAGCATTTTATAGTTTGGATGAATTGAGCAAATATTAAGGTGGCCTTATTTGAAGCACACCTTAGTATTACTTTCATAGCTTTAATGAGTTTACAGACCACTAAAGGCATATGTTTTTGTAAATAAAAGTGATTAAAATTTTTATCGACCCTCGTGCCCTAATTAATGTATTAAAAATTGTACTAAAAGTATGAGTATAATTTAAAATTTAATGAAAATTAAAAACAACTGCTTATAAAATAATAACAAATAATTTCCAACAAAGTCGTTTTCCGTTTTTATTTGTTATATAAAACGAATTAGGAAATATATATTGACTCAATATATTGGAATTGTTTATTCAATAATTTCTGTTATTTTTAAAATAAACACAGAAATGGGCATAATTTTATAATAGGAATTGTGGTTTTAATCTATAACCAGATAACAATTTAAAAATCAAATATTTAAAGTACTGAAGTAAAATGTTGAGATTTAATGATATTTTCAGGATAAGTTTCAGTGTGAAGAAGGAATATTTCACATGGTAAAGGAATAACAATTTTATTTTGTTTGTTTTTGATTTACAAGGAGAAAGCATTCAAAGTTTTGAATTGAAAGCCAATTTAAAGAATATGCAATCAGCTATGGATTCATATTCATTCAAGCTCTATATAACCAGGGTTGGCAACCCACTGGGTAACCCAATTAAATCCACCTGGGTAGGTTTTTTTATTTAGAGGTTTTCGTAGTTCATTTACAACAAAAACATGTGTAATTTACGTATTGGGACTACAAATTTATTTGTTCCGTTTTTGGCCTCAAAAAGCTAATGACATAACAAATTTATCAAATCACTGCTCACATCTTTTCTTCGCCTCTGAGCCAATTTCAAAATCCCGTCTCGGAAAAACTTTTCGTCCTTTCTAATAATTCTAATAATTGTTTTGAAACTTTTGTGACATGAGGTCGGTTGTTATCCTGCAAAAGAATAACTTAATCACGTCTGTCTTTATATTCCGGCCGTTTTTCTAATAATGCATGATTGCAGTCTACTTCGGTCACCCAGTTTTAGGAGCTCATAGTATACAATGCTGTCTGCCTCACTCCAAGAGTGCAAAATTGCACTATAAATACTAAAACAAAGTGATTGTAGAAATAAACAAAACTTATTCTCGACTTAAACGAAATTTGGAAGCATTTTAAAACCCAACAAAACCACCAAAAAAACCAAATAAAATCCAGTGGGTTTAAATTCTGGTCTTTGTCATTTAAAGAATTTAATAAAATACACTGGGCGACAATTGAAAGTATAAATTCGCAACTGATAATTAAATCTTACTTGAGATATTTTCCAAATTCAGTTAAAATATAAAAATCCGTTTTAACAACATACAAGAGAGAAAAAATTCAATTTTTATAAATCTTCTATATATAAAAACAAGTGTACACCAACAAGTGTCACCCAAAATGAATGAAGCTTGCACGAAATCGACCCAGTGGTTCCGTAGATATGGCATTTAGGTTTTCCTATATATTCCCATACAGATATCAACAAAATGGCCTCCATTTTCCATATTATGACTTTTTATTATCACTTGAAAAGGTACCAAACCATGTATCCTAATGACTTATGTGTACAATGACATTCGGTATTGATTTTTGTATATCTTGAGAACGGTTGAATGGAAGGTTCTGATTTGTTATAAATGTGGTCTTAGGTTATAAAAACCATCAGTTAAAATGTGGCCGAAATTGAATAAGTGGGCGTGATACCTCCCTACACAGTCGATATTGATATTGGGGTATCTTGAGAATGTTTTGAGTTGAAGTCTCTAAGTAACTTGGCAGACAATTCAAACCATCAGTTTTAAGAAAATATGGAATTTTGCATGTGAGGAGAACTGTAATAGTTAAAAATTCGTTATCTATCTACATTAGTCAAAAAGCAAGTATAGGAAGGCTCCAAGCAACGTGGAAGGGGTTACTCTAGTTTCTTTTAAATAAAAGTGTATTTCACACGCGGCAATTGAAATCGAAATAAAAATCGAACATATTAATTTAAATAAATTCCTACATAAAATTACAACTAACATGTCAGTTGTTTTCTTTCTAGATTCATGACCTTGTGTCGGCAACACTGCTTTACTTGCCAACCGATTGAACAGCTGATAGTTGCTTTACTTGACAACCGATTGAACAGCTGATAGTTGCTTTACTTGACAATCGATTGAACAGCTGATGGTTGCTTTTTGTTGAGTTTGGTTTAACATTTTATTATGTCTATCGATAATTACACCAGAGCAACGCTTGCAAATTTTTGAAATTTTTTAATAGAATTTCTATTCAAAATTTTGTTCTCCAATGAAGCCCATTTTTGGTTGAACAGGTACGTAAATAAGCAGAATTGTCACATTCAAAGCTAGAATAATCACCTTTACATTCACAGAAAATTATTGTTTGGCGCACTTTATGGGCTGGTGGTGCATGATGAAAAATTTTTACTTGCGTCAATTAGATGACATTAGTCTTGCTGACACATAGTTCCAACAGGAAAGAGCGATATAAGGTACCAGATCAAGCACTGGAAAATTCGTGTCATTTAGGGATAGACTTACAGTAGAGCAAATTGTAAGTCTGAAGCACAAATTGATATCGAATTTCCATTCAAAATTATGTTCTCCGATGAAGACCATTTTTGGTTGAAAGGTTCCAGAATTATCGCGTTTGAAGTGAGGGTTATTTACAAGTTTTTTGCAAAACACCATTACATTCACAAAAAATTACTATTTGACGCGCTTTATAGGCTGACGAAGTCAGTGGTCCATATGACTTTAAAAATGACTATGGTCAGAATATTACTGTCAATAATAAACGGCATATGGACAGGATTAGAAAGTTTTTCTTATCTCAATTAGCTTGCATTAAGCTTGCTGGCATGTGGTTCCAAAAGAGTGGAGCCACGTGCGACAGAGTGTGCGCTATAAATGATTTACTCAAAGAAACTTTTGATGAAAGAGTAATTTCACGTAATAGACCAATTAACTGATGGTGTGATTTAGCCCATTAGATTATTTACATTGGTGTTATGTAAAGTCACTTGTATACGTCGATAAGCCAGAGATAATTGAACACCTGGAAGTCAACATTCGAAGAGCTATTGGCGAAATACTGCCGCATATGCTGAGTAAAATTTGTGGAAATTAGTGTTCTAGATTATGCCTTGTATGCGCCAGCCGTGGTGGCCGTAAGGCCGAAAGCATTTTAAACATTAATGTCATAAAATTTTCTATCCAATAAAGCGAGTTTTATTCATATTAAAAATACATTTTTTTGTTTTACTATGACTTCAACTGTAAGGAAACAACCGATACTTATTATTTGTTTCGTGTACATCTTCTATTTTTAAAGGCAACTCGAAACTGTTTTGGTATATTATTGACTAACTTGCCTATTGGTTCTTAAGGTATCTTTGCTCTTTTAAATTGTATTGTATTGTTCAGTAGCTTATAACATCAGTTCTACTTTTTGAGGAGACTTTAATATCTATCTATTAATATTTGATCAATAGTTGGGACAAGCATTCCCATGTTTGATCTTATTTGCAAAAAATGATTTTGAAATGCGTAATATATATTCAGGATCATTTTCCTGTTAAAAGATAATCGATCCTAATTTAATTTTTTCGGCGGATTTCTTAAAACTTTTCTACGATATTGCCATCGATTTTTACTACCCTTCTTAGACCCTTCTTTTTGAGATACACGTCTGAACCATAACACTCTCTAAACTATGCCAGCACTTTAACCACTTAACCGCTCCACCTAAACATCGTTTTTATCTCAGTAAAATTTTTTCGGTTCTTGTAATCTTAAGACTCAGAATAGAAACCACTCAAATACATTTTCATACATATTTTTTATATAGAGGCATCGGTATTTTTTATCTTGTTTTTTTCTTACTGGAGACGTAAGAGGGCAAGTTATTTAGTAACAGTGAAAAAAAACCAACATACACACTAAGTTGAGTGTGTGTGTGTGTGTTGGAGTGTGACTTGATACAATCAAAGTCAATATGTTTCTTAACTGATTTAGAAATTCTATATGCATGTATGAGTATTTCTAGAGAGTGACAAAGAGAGAGAGAGAGTGATAGAGAGAGAGAGAGGGTGGAAAAAGGATATTATTAAAGTCGAAATGACAGTCATTGAAAATGACAGAGTGGCCTCATTAGACACTTTTTTATTTCATTTTATTTTATGAAAACGAAGAAAAAAAACATTTGAAAATAATATTGATTTATTTGTCTCTTATTCTTATCATTTTCTTTACATTTCCGTTAGAATTTAATACTTTAATAAGGAATTTTATTTTGAAAAGAAAAAAGATAAATTTTCATTTAAAATTATTTCTGTTGAGTTACTTTTAAGTGTTTTATGTCTGTAAGTACTTTTAAAATCTTGTTTTGTATTTATCAAAATTTGTGACAAAATATATAACATTTTTTCTCGTTTTTCAACATTTGAAATAAGCGTATTAATGCTTAAATTGTTAACTTTTCGTTAAGACTTATTTTACTTTTTTCTTTTTCAGCAGAAGTAGAAATGAAATCAAAATCAACAAACTTAAAAAACATTTTACAGGGAAATAATAAAAATAAATAGAAAAGAAAAGAACAAGAAAGTTACTTAGTATGTATATCGCAGCATGACCACATCAAATGAATAAAAATTAAAGCCAAATCGCCAAATATTTGTTAAGCTTTGGTGAAAAAAAAAAAAAAAACGTTGACATGATGGTGTCATTTCTTCTCAAAAGAGTACTGGCCCAGAGTCTACTTAACTTAACTCTTGTTGACAATAACAAACAGATTTGATACAATGCGGCATAACAAGGGATGACATTTCAACATGAAAATGCTTGACAATTTACCCCCTACCACCAATCACCATATGGTGGTATGAGCTTATGAATACTGATTCCTGTAAGTGGCCGGCCGGGTCGTCAGATCCTTTTTAAGCTTCTTCGCCAAATTCATTTCAAAAAATCGCCAAAATCGCCAAATCATCGTTTTTTTATATTTTTGCAATCAAATTTATATATTTTTAAATAATGAAAAAAATTTTTTAAAACAAATAAAAAATAATTTGTTCCTAATTCTTAAATTTCGCCAAAAGTGGAAAAAAAATTTCGCCATTATATATATTTTGCTAATTTTATTTAGCAAAATTATTAGCAAAAACAAAAAGTGTACAATGTTTACTGAAAGCTAGAAATCTATAAAAAAAATTTTTATGGGTAATATCGGGTCCGCCATCTAAAGTTTTTTTTTTCAACTAGTGCTTATTTCGTGAATGGTAACACTTAGATCATGTCTGATTTGACAGATAATTAGTTTTATCCTTCCGCTAAACGAATATGATTGTGTATACGCTTGAACATGGCTGGAAAGTATTGCGACATTACTTTGAAAATCATGGTAATATTGCAGAATGTGTGCGAGAATTGCGTACGGATTTTGGAAGAAGAGAAGCACCGTCAGCTCCGTATGTAAACAAGCAAAATTGTCGCATTTGGGGCACAGAAAACCTGCACGCATACATTGAAAAGCCGATACATCTAAGACGAGTCACTGTTTGGTGCGGATTTTGGTCCAGAGGCATAATTGGTCCATTTTTCTTCGAAAATGAGCAAGGAGTGGCCGTTACAGGCAATGGCGATCTTTATCGGGCCATGTTGAATGAATTTTTGATCACAAAAATTGAAGAGGAGGATATTAGCAACATTTGGTTTCAACAGGACGCCGCTACGTTCCACACAGCCGAAGCTACACTCGATGTCTTGCGCCCTGTTTTTAAAGATGGCATTATCAGCCGCAGAGCTGATGTCCGATTTTAAGCTCTTCAGTGGATTTATAGAGAGGAAGAGTAGACCTTATAAATGACGATGTGATATACTTTACAGCCATGAGGTGTGCATATGTAAGAATTTTTCAAGCAAAAACATTAATTTTTTTCCACATTTGTCAACAAGCTTAGAGCTTTTTTCGTACCATATATGAATTTAAATCTATCGTTACCAGTTGCCGACAATTGCATTATATAAGTAAACTGGAACCTACAAATCTATTAATTTCAGTTCCATATAGGCAACTACAAATTTCTCGTTGCCGAGAACACAATTGAAGTTCAGCTGTCATTTATAATCGACACATTAAAGTGACTATTTTCACGAATTTCATACATAAAAATACCAAAATAATAATTTTAATTTTTCGTATTTTTTTATCAAAAATAGCCAACAAAATCGCCAATTAATTTGCAAATCGCCAAAAAGTCGCCATGTTGCCAAACCGAAAATTAGGGCGCCAAATAACTTAAAATCGCCACGTTTAGCGAGAAGTCGCCAGATCTGACAACCCTGGTAGCCGGTATCTTTTCATCTCTCTCTCTCTCTCTCGTTTTCTCCGCGTGTCATATTCCTTTATTTGAATATATTTTTGGATTTGTTTGAATGAATTTGATATTTAAGCAGATTTAAATTCGAAACAGTGACTCGTCTTGGGTGTATCGGCTTTTCATTGTATGCGTGCGGGTTTTCTGTGCCCCAAATGTGACAATTTTGATTGTTTACATACCAGCCAAGATCAAAATGAGCTTCATCTGAAAAGATGATTTTTTTTTGGCAAAATCGGCATCTTCTATAAGTCGATCGCAGGCCCGGATTCCCAGCGTTGTTCGAGCGTATACACAACCATATTCGTTCAGCGGAAGGATAAAACTAATTGTCTGTCAAATCAGATATGAGCTAAGTGTTACCATTCACGAAATAAGCACTAGTTGAAAAAAAAAACGTTAGATGACGGACCCTTTACAATTTTGTCCACTTTTTGACTGATGTTTTGCCTTGAAAATGCGTCTATTTGGGCCAAAATTAGAGAACTTTTCCGTTATCATTTTGAAGATATAGGCAAATATATACACACTTTGTATTGGTGCTGCCCAGATGGAATTTTATTTAGCAAATCGAAATTGAAATTGTTACATACTGATGGAATATGCCACGTTCGCAGCCCCAAGGGAAAACAACTACATTGGAGTTATTGTAAAAGACAAAATAAAGCATAGAAGTGGAAATGTAATAATCTGGACGTGTTTTTTCGCGAGTAGGGTTGGCCCTTTTAAACTTTTTTTCTATAGGGATATTTAGCTAACAAAATACTTCCATATGCTGAATGGGAAATGCTACTGGGTGGATGTTTCAGCACGGTAACGACTCTAAACAATTGTCAAAATTGGCCAAAGAATGTTTTTCAGCTAATAGGATTCAGTGTTTAGATTAGCCATCTTAATCACCAGACTTGAATCCTACTGAGAGAGATCCTTTTCAGACCTTTGCAGCACAGAGTTGGATTACGTCCTTTTAAAAATAAGCAGAAGCTCGTGAAGAGCTTCAGATTAGGGTGGTAATAAACACTAATAACAATTCTAACAAATCTTGAAGAATCTGTAGCAAAACGTTGTGCGGAGATAAAAAAATATAGGTTACCACACAAAGTACTGAAAATTACTTCGTTTCGAACAGTTATTCAAGGAGCTAATTTTGTTTTTGTTGTTTTATTACTCGGTTGAGAATGGAATTAAAGTTTTTTAAGAATTAAAAAAAGTTGCTTAGGTTTCGAATAATACTGTGTATGTATAATGTGGCTCTTAACTTTTACCGTATTTTTACACCATGTTCCACTTTAGGTAGGTCCAATATATCACTTGCTATTGATTTATGTTTACAGTCACTTCTTGTAATCGATCTAATGGAATATCTAACAACAGCTGCTAATTTTGCTACAGTAATATAAAACCCTTTTTCTTACCGAAAATAAATGTAACGTAGGCTGAGTTTTTGTTACTTTTGATGGGGGTTCTTCTTGATTTTCACCTTTATTGGGTATACAAGTTAATAATGTTGATTTGGACAACATATGGCAAAACTATCACATGTGATTTGTGTCAATAATAAGAAATATGGTATTTTGTAGGGTAAACATCTGTCATTATGATTCCGTATTCGATAGATGCCAAAGTGTAAACACACAATTTTTTCAATCGCTATAATAATGTCGAATTTTGTGCCTAAAAAATTTAATTTGCGGGGAATCCTGAAGAAAACGGCTGCTGAAAGTTAACGATTGTTGGTATAAGCATGTACAAACTCAAAAAATTTGTAAACGTTAGTTTGCGCGATTCAAATTTGGTGATTTCGACATAGAAGACGAGGAATTGGGAAAATTATTCGACGAATAGTGTTGTCCAACGCAATCAGAACTTGCATTGTCATTGGGAGTTACACAACAAGCCAATTCTGTACGTTTAAACGAATTAGGTTTCATTCGAAAGCAAGGAAATTGGGTACCACATGAATTTAAGACGAGAGATGTTGAAAGGCGATTATCCATGTAAATGCTTGAACGCTACAAACCGTATTTTTACTGGTAATAAAAAATGGATACATTACGATAACCCCAAGCGCAAAAAGTCATATGTAAAGCCAGACCAACCAGTCAAATCAACGCCGAAGCCGAATATTAATCACGCCAAGGTAATGTTCTGTATTTAGTGGGATTTGAAGGGTGTTTTGTAAATGTTATGAGCTGTTGAAATCGTGTCACACGATCACAGGGGACCTGTACCGAACACAATTGATTTGTTTGAAGAAAGAAATCAATGAAAAACGAACAGAATATTCTTTCAACGCTCGGCCACATGTTGCAACACCGGTCAAAAACTGTTTGAAAACAGTGGATGGGGAGTTTTGGCACATCCGCCTTATAGCCCAGACCTTATTACTTCTGACGCAGAACGCCTTTACTGGAATATGCTTTACTTCAGAGTAGGATATCCGAAATTGGCTTGATTCATTCTTTACCTTAAGACCGGAGCAATTCTTTTTGCTCGGTAGACATATGCTACTAGAAAGATGGGAAAAGTAGTGGCTAACGATGGACAAAACTATGATTAATGTATTAATTCATTTTGCTATTATAATAAATGCATATTTCAAGCAAAAAAAATTGACATTATTAATTTGTATGCCCAATAGCTATCACTTCAAATGACGCATTCGTCCGCTTGTACTGTGTCCTTTAGATGACATTATCTTTACATATAAGCAGAAAATATCAGTGTTATTAGGCTTCTTCTATTAGAACTTCAACGTAAACACTCTAAAACCTTTTTATATTTTACCAACATTTAACATTCCCGGAATCCCGAAAAAAAATGCCGGGGAAGCGGCATATTTCATCAATTGAAAACCCTATAGATCACGCCAATTATAGATCTTAAAATTATTTTACTTTGTAAGTGTCTGACATATACTTTGATTGGAAATGTTAAATTTTGTAAGTTCTTAAAAATGAAAACTGAATGCATTGTCAGGAATAGCTTTTATATTTTTGAAAATGAAATACTGTATTAATTACTAAAAACCACTCAAACTCGTTTAAGCCTTTTTTGAATTGCACGCTTTTATACTTTATCTCCTATACTTACTTATAGTAGTAGTAAAATATTATGGAAAAAACATAAATTTAATAACAATATTTTGAATATTTTATACAAATAATGCTGACTGCTTCAGCTGCCTTTATCGATATTCGTATTTATCTAAAAGTGTATTAATTATTGTGTTAATTAGCTAAAGGCAAATAATTTTATTTTAATTAAAATCTTCGAAAAAAATAAAATAAAAATAATACGAAATAAAAAAGCACATAAAAACAAGAAAAACAACAAAATTATTATTCAATTTTAATCAAAACAAACCTATGCATAGGAATACGGAAGAAAGAGTCGATAGAAAGCGACTGTTAGATATTGAATAGTAATTGTAAAATGAGTTATAGAAATGGGCAGATTAAATCGAATGAAGTTTTAAGCAAGCAGAGTCTATAATAAGACTTATTACTTACTTGTGACGTGCTTATGCAGACATCGGCTCTTAGGGCGACACGAGGCTGTCTTTCAGCAGATATTGACGAATTGACTCGTATTTTTAGGTTGCTGCCGCCTATAGCGCGGTGAGTGTAGTAGTCTAGGGCATATGGTCATGCCAGGTTTCTAAATGAACTCAATTATAGATTAAGTTCTACCTCTTATTGTGAGTTGTGCTTTCTCTGGAGTATATAAGCTTAGGATATATGATCATCACAGGGTTATCGATGTATTCCCGAACGGACTAAGTTATAGTTCTGATTACTGCACTACGGAACTTAACTTCGACAGAAGATTCGTGGTAAGGATCCTCTTTTTCGTTATGAATAGAATCGGGTCGATCCACTCAGAGGCTTCGACATCAGAGTTTTCACAACTACAGTCATCCTGATGACGGAAATATTGGCCATTAGGGAAGTATGCTTACTAATATCTCGAAGCGGCACGCAACTACGAGTGTCTATATTTCCGTGGACAGTCAGGTGGCCACTTTTGCCTTTAAATTGCACACCACCTTCTTCCGGCTGCTAATAGAGTATAGGAACTCCTCAAACATCCTCAGCTTTTTTTTGAGCCGACTCTTGTTTGGATTCCAGGATATCGTGAAGAATGAATAGACTCGCGTGTAATCGGCGTGGAGTAGATGAAGGTCGGCCTTAGTGGCATTGCCTATAAGGTCACTACTATTCTTGTGTTTCTACATGGATCGGGAGACCGCAGATGGAAGGTTGTCGGGTTCTGCAGGATCATGAGTCGCTCATTGGTCATAGCAGAAGGGATGTGTGAAGACTGATAGTTGCTCTTACCGGGCACTAGCTGATTAGTACAACGACCACTGTCCTACATCTAGAAAAGTGAAGGAAGAAGAAGAGATGGTTGCCCACTTGCAATGTGAATGTCCGGACTTTCTGAACCGTCGCCACAACGATATCTCCGCTATATCGTGTATTGGACTGGGTCATCTCTTCAGATATCTCAACCTTATGGAGTAGGTGTGAGGTATTACCGCCATCGTGCGGCTTCGAGTGTTTGTGAATTACCTCAAAATGGCATCTGAGGACACTGCTGACATACATAGTAACTACTGGTGACCACGTGAACCAAACAAACTATCAACCAGGTAGGTGGCAAGGTTGTTTTAAAAAAACATAAGCATTGTCGTATTTTAGACCGTTTCTATGCTCAATATCTAAATAAAAGCCTGAAAAGCGTTTGTTTCAAGTGATAGTTCCATTTCGCAACATCAGTAGTCATTTTAGTACAGAATGACCATTTCTTAGCGGATAGCTTTAAATGTATGGATTGGCAATATCAGATTTGATGCCACACATCTATTTAGTTTTGATTCCTCAATGAGTTTTTGGTAGGCTGGGGAAGTCATTGTTGTGCTGATTGGTCGAAATTGCATGGAAATTCTGGCTGTGAAGACTTGACTAGACTATGTAAGTGTTCTACAGGCTAAGATTATGGTGATAAAAATTGCTGCGCAGATACCATATAGTAAAGTGGCCATAAAATATTGGAGTGTGTGTTTGTGGACTACCGAAAAATAAATTCAGTAAAATCTGTAAGTAAGTATTAGAAAAACGAAAAACTAATAAGCATGACCTTCACTACTGTGCACAGTCAGACTATAGACAGATAAATAGTCGATCGCATGGCAATACCAACTGGCGAGTTCTATTAAATATGTCAAGATGACGTAAAATAATGAATGTTACATCGTCTTTTATGCGATTGTTCACCTCTGAGAATACTTATAAGAAATACACACATAAATCACTGGCTAATCTCAAATGTAGTAGAGACTAAAAGAATTTTACCGTTTTAATCAAAATGTGCAATACCTTTTTTGCTTAAATTACAGAAAAAAAGTTCATCAAGAGTTTAAAGTATAGTTTTTACGACATTATAGTAAAGACATGCTAGAGGGCTAAATCAAAAAATGATTTCAAGTCTTTTAAAATTTAAAATTATTATACAATATTTGTTTGTGCAGATGATCTGACATTCTGTTCTCAGTTCATTTTCTTCTTAAATGTTACAAAAATCAATATGAACTCAATATACTATATTACAACCATTTACACTGGTGTAGGGTGTGTATAAAAAAGAAAACAAAATTATGATAAAAAGCCTTTTCTTTGTTTTGATAACCTGCCTTATTTTTTTTTAAGAAACAACAAAAAATGGTGTCTGCTAAACAACCTACAAAAGAAAGATGAATTTCAGCTGTTTTTGTCAGCTTGTTATACCAACGACTTGTGTTTGTTGGTTGTTTTTTCTTTTGATTCTTCTCTTGTGGAAATGAAGGTTAAATAATTTTCATATTTTTCAGTATTTTCCACACTTACCCTTATGCCAAGGTTGGTTGACTGACTGCTAGCAGGCTTTCTGAAGGATGGCTGCATGGTTGGCATTGAAACACCTTCGCATATCGTTAACAACATAATTATTATACGAAGTTCTTGCTAAAAGAGGAGTAAAAGAAAACAGAAGAAAGAAATTGATAAGGAAATTTAAAATTATTGTGCAGAAAATAAAAGCATGTTGCTGTTGTTGTTGTTGTTGTTAATTTTTTCTCAGTATTTTATACTGTTATATTAGAATACCCGTTAAGTGGGTTTATTTTTTTTTTTTTTTTTTTTGTTCTAAAGCATAATAAAGCTTATCTGCATAAATCAATAATGAAGACAATGATGACTGAGTAATATCAAGGGTGAACTACTTATTGGGTAAATAATAAGAAAAAATAAATAAAAAAAATATTTAAATACTTTAACGAGATACGAAATCAAGGAGAATCGCTTGAAATAAGGTTCGAAATAAATTCAAATGAATACTTTAAACTGAAGTCTAAACAATCATTAGAAAAAAATGCTTAAAAATTAGATTCAAAATTTTATAAAAGCTGAGTAAAACTTGGCAAAAAGGTATAAAAAGTTCGTTTGATTAATATAAATTTTGAAAAATATTTTTTTCCTTTTATGCACTGCATGTTGAGACAGCCTGAACCTATTTTTGAAAAAAAGTCAATTTTTAAAAATTATAATTAAGGAACAATTTATATGAGGTTTTATAGTTTACACTTTTCTGAGTTTTTTCAATTATTGCGTGTTTAACGTAGAACGCGCCCTAAAAGAAAATATTTATAAAATTTAGCTTTTATTCCACCAACTTTAAACGATTACAAAATATGAATGCAATCAATTTAATTATTATTTCTGTTTACATTTACACACATTAACATGTTGTCATACGAGGGGTATTATTTATATTTTGGAACTGCAAACACTAATATCAATAGCTATAGTATGCCAACAACATAATAATGTTCGAAATTTTTTAGCATATATATACTCACAACGTTTTGAGTGCTATTTGTTTTGTTTAAAGTTAGTTTAGAAAATCATTTTGGCAAAAAATAGAAAGTTCAAGTGAAGATTTTGGTTGGATTATTTTTCACAACTTTCGACGTGGATTATCTCATAATGGATATGTCGACGATCAGTTCTTTGTATGGCTATAAAGCACCTTCAAAAACCACAGTCTATCGCTGGTATAGTGATCGTATTTCGGTTTGCGACGGATTCCGTGAAGGTCGTAATCGGTTGTTGTGCCACAAAAGATAGATGCAGTGCGTGAATGGATAATGCCAGATAGTCATGTGACATATTGTGAGATAAAGGTATCCTTGCACATAAGTTCCACTTCAATATATACGATTTTGAATAAACACTTAGTTGTAACAAAAATTGTTCTCGTTGAATACCCCATAATTTATCAATCGCTCAAAAAAAGGCTCGCATCGGTGTAAGGAAATGATTGAAAAATTCGACCGTGATGCTTCAAAAGACGTGTATAGAGATAAATGACAAATCATGCATATATGCGTGTAAGTCGAAAACAAAACAGCAATCGACCGCGTCCAACAAAAGTTGTTCGTGGAAAAAGCACTGTGAAGCAAATCGTCGCCTGTTTCTTCGACCGAATGAGTCATGTGGACACTGTTTCGACCATTTGTTTCCCAAAAGTCTTGGGAGAAATAACCAACCACCGATGACGAATCATTCTCCATCATGACAATGCGAGCTTTCACACATCTCGTCAAACAGGTGAATTTTTGAGCAGCCAAAATATCGAATTAATGTCTCATCCTCCATACTGGCACCCAATGACTACTTCTTGTTCCCGAATATCAAAGGTAAAAAGCGTGTTTAAAGCCGAAGAAGCAGTTGAAGCGTTCAGAAATCATGGTTTGGAGGTGTCTCAAGAGGAATAAAAAAACTGGTTTGAACGTATGCAAAAGTTTATTAATGATCAAGAAGCATATTTTGAAAAACAATAAAGTTATTTTCATTTAAAAATATTTGTTATTATTTTCTACTCCTAAAATATATACAGTACCCCTCGTACTAACTCTTATTAGCACAACATGAATTCAAATAATATAACGGCTATAGGACTAATTTAAAAATTAAATGTTTTCTTATCAATATCAAATCGAAATTCAATTTTTCAAGGCTTGGATTTTTTCCCGGCAAGGGTTGGCAAGTATATTTTTATATGGGTTAAGAACTCCATAGTGTCTAGTTTATAGCGATAGTTATTTCGTTCTGCACAATAAATAAATAACACTGCGACAAAGCAATACCTGAGAAGGCATACTATTTTTCCTATCGGTGTTATCGAGTACAACAAGAATCTGATTTTGAAACTTTTGAAAGCTCTACAATATCTTGCGATACGGTTAAAAAAAATTTTTTCATATCTTCATGAACTTATGAGCTAATAACTTATTTAAATATTATCCAATTTTAAGTTTCTCAGCGGATTTGGAAGAAGAGAAACAGACATTTTAATTGATTTACAATTCGATTAAGTGGCCTCCAGGAGGAGTTTAAACAGCTTTTAGATTACATGTAGATCAGCCAAAGCCTGGTAGTGGTAATTTAATTGATAAATATAATTCCAGAGTATTTGTACTTTTGGATTATATACACTAACTGTCATACAAGCTTCCACGAAATCAGAGACAACTTCCATAGGCTACCAATCTATTTGATATTCTGAAAAAAGAACCCCAAATAGTTATTTTTACATACATATATCGGTTTTAACAATATAAAGATTTGAAGCCGTCGCTGCTTAAAATTTATGACGTTTGTTTGGCTGTATACAAAATTTAATTGATAGATTGATAGATGGTGCATCGTTGGTATGGTAGGTAAGACACCCGCCTACCAGCCAACAGGTCGTCGGTTCAATACCAGGTTAGACTATCTGATATTTTTCAATATCGGTATCACTTAATAACACTGCTAGCAAGGTTGGCAAAAACCCGGTTGGGCTGTATTTTTTTTTTAAATTGGGTTTAATTGAGTTACTCAGTGGGTTGCCAACCCTGACTGCTAGCAAATATGCTATGAAATACTTCTCTAACTGATGCATATGCCGTTCGGAGCAGGCGTTAAATAGGTGTAGATCCCTTTCAATGAATCTTAAATTAGAATCGGGTGCAGCTCATTGTTTGAGAGAAGTTCCCCATGTCTAGTTGATAGCTATTAAGGTTTTTACTTGAGTCCAATAACCTAAATAATATAGGGTGGGACATTTAAAATTTAAAATTTAAAATGCAATAAAACAAAAACTGTTTGAAATTTTGCCAAATTTATTCTTATGTTGTGAAGTACAAATGAAATATTATTTCATTTATATGGCTGCCGCGGCTAGCCTCACAGTACCCTATTCGATCGGACCAATTTTTGAGAAGTTCTTCGAGTGTGTGGGTTCGTATCTTTGCAATGGTATTACGACTGTCGGGCTTCAAATGCTCAATCGTCTCTGGTTTGTCGGCATAACACTTGTCTTTAACGGCGCCACACAGAAAATAGTCCAATGGTGTCTCAACGCAGCTTTTTGTCGGCCAACTGACATCACGGTTTCGGCTAATTAAACGGTCATCAATCGTTTGACGCAATAAATCGATTGTGGCATGAGATGTGTTGCAAGTTGTACCATCCTGTTGAAAGCAAACATCATTCACATCAATACCCTGAAGAACGGGCACAAACATATCGGTTATCATGATGCGACCATTGACAGTAATCTGCCGTCCTCATTTTTAAAGAAAAATGGTCCAATGATCCCTCCGCTCCTCAAGTTGCACCAAATAGTCACTCGTAATGGATGCATTGGCTTCTGTAAGACCACGTTTGGGTTTTCTCAGCCCAACTTTTCCTATTAACGTATCCATCAAGATGAAAATGAGCTTCTGCCGAAAAGACGATTTTTTTTTTGATTTTATTTGCCATTTCCGACCCATTGTCTTTGTTTTGGAATTAAATTTCCAATAAATCCTAACGGTGCTCAAGCGTAAGTCGATTTATTTCATTCAGTGGAGATAATATACCGAATTTTGTGACAGAGAAAAATAACATAAGTATTGCCAGATTCGATATAGCCGCTGGTTCAAACTTAAACCGATAGATGGCCTACCCGATAGATGGTAACACTTTACTTTATATCCAACTAAACTTTCGAAATTGTCAATTATGCTGAAGAGACTTGCCGACTGCAAATGGATAGCAATTTAAAACAAATTTTCTAGAACACATTTAAGTCCTCAGAGGTATTTGTAATGATTTTTCATTTCTTCTAAATCCTTTTACAGTGCCGATATAAGAGGTGCTAAAAGAGTTAAATTATAAATTTGGGCTATTTTAGAGATAAACTGCTGAAATTGCATTTTGCGGGATTTTACGGAATTTAAACTCAAAACTTTAAAAATATTCTGCAGAGATCGAAACAACTATTAACCTGAAGGTGTAAGATCAGGGCTATATGGTGGATACATCAAAACTTCATAGCCCAGATCTCGCAGATTTTTCCTGGTCATAAAAATATGTGTGGTTAGGAGTTGTTGTGATGAAATAGAAAGAACACCTTCCTGGTTAAATTACTTTTGGTCGCTTAAATTTAATTGTTTGCATTGAACTCGTTTACTGCTGAAAGTAGAAATCAGTATCAATCTGTTAACCAGGTTGCAGAAGCTTATAATGAACATTTGCCTTCTATTCCCACCAAGCACATACCATTGCCTTTTTTGGTGTCAATTCTGTCCTCGCCACAGCCTGCCAAGCTTTACCTTGCTTCATCCAGGCTTTTTTACGCTCATTATTTTTATACGAAATCCACTTTTTATCTTCCGTAATTATTCAGTTTGTAAATGGAAATTTCGTCCGATTAAATTTTTGATTGTTGATTCATGCGACAGCCAAGCTTCGAGTTTCTTTGTGTATCCAGCTTTCTTCAAACCGATGACAACTATTTAGTGATAAATGCCTAGCACCTAAGCAAAGTCCGCGGTGCTTATATGCCGGCCATTCTTAATTTTCTATATGATTTCATCGACTATTTATTTTAGTGATTTTATGATTTCAGCAGCTTGCGACGCATTCTCTCTTTTTTTATTGTATAATAGAAACGCAAAATATGGCGGTAATGTTTTGAATTTACACTCGTTTTTAAACGAAGATAACTTTTCGCAGAATAATGCGATTTTGATAATGTATCCTAGAAAAGTGAAGCTTAAAATATCACCATGCAAACAAGCTGTAGTGTGCAATGGGCATTATCACAGATATTATATTTTAGAGGCATCTATAGAAAATTTGTAACCGAACATATTCGAACCAAATGTATGTTGGAGTTTAAGATAATTTTCTCTAAATTATAGAACTTAGAGAATAATAGAATTACAGAAAAATTTGATCCACAGCCAATGCAAATTAAATTTGAAGATTTTAAAAAGAGCACATAAATTTTAAACAAATTTGTAAATATAATTTTTTCTTTTATTTTAATTCTAATGTTTTTCAGTATTTACAAGTTATTTAAAATTAAATTTTCATTGCCACTTACGAAATCTTATTTTGATTTCATTTTCCATATAGAAACGTTAAGAAGAGATAGAAATAGAAAAAATGAAGAGAAAAAGCATTACAGACTTCAATCTACTTCGAGTATATTAAATAATGCCCAAGTGGTAGAAAAACGAATTACAGAATTACAGATTTTTTTCTTCCGCCCACTTTACCACCCACCCAAAATGGTTTTATAAAAAAGCGTACAAATGAATGAATGAATGAATGAGTGAATGCAGCTGTAAAAAGAGAAAACGGAAATAAGAAATTTGAATTTTGATAAATTTTCAAAATCCAATAAGACAAAAACGAGAAGCGACTGAAATGGTAGTGAACGGAAACGCATAAGGAAAACGTGCCAACAACAACAGTAACAGCAATAGTACATGACATTACGTTCCCTTCTGGTTTCTTTTTGCTGAGCTGAAAAATAAGAAAAAAAATCTTTTGCAAAATATAATAAAAATCCTCAATGTACTTCATTTGACCCCTCTTGCAAATGAAGTAAAAATATGACGCAAAAAAATGAAAAAAAACGAAAAAAAAAAACTTAAATGAAAATGAATATTAAGTCGCCAAACTGATTCGATGTCATGCACGATATTATTTTTGTTTTTTTTGTTTTTTTTGTTTTTTTTTGTTTTCAATAATATTTTCTATCACCATTCTGTTTCAAATACAGACACTTAATATTGACATTTGTATCATTTCTATTTGCACGTGCTTATTACAACAGTTTAATGCTCTCTCTACGCATTCATTTCATTTACATTAACAACAACAACAACAAATTAAACAAATTTAAGTTTAAATATTAAAAAAAAAAATAATAATTATTGATTTTTATTCAAAAGAAATATTTTATCAGTTTTTTTGCCGGGAAACTGTCCTGTACTGAGAAATTGACTATAATGCTCTAAAGCTTTAAATCAGTTTAATTCCTGGTATAAAAAACGCTGAAATTTGATTAAAAACTTTCTATTAACGAAATTAAGCGAATTTTCAAATATAAATTAAGAGGTATAACGTTATAAGTTTCAAGGCGCCACGATTTTTGGTATTTAGTAGACGGAACATCAAAAATATATGATCTCAGGGGTTTTGATAACATGAAATCTATACTTTAGTCTGACAGGTTTCATATTAGTTGGTAGAATTTGAGAAAGGCTTTAGGAGCTGCCTAGATGAAAACCATAGAAATGGTGAAGAAAATCCACAAAATAGTAATGAATGATTGCCGACGGAAGATGCTTGACCTGGCTGAAATGATTAGAATACATCGCGTATTGAATGGGTACTCACTATAAACTAAAAACACTCTCATGAAGATGTTTTAATGATGGAGAGTGTTTGACGATGTTTCAGCGCAATAAAAAGGTCCACAAAGGTGCACCATACACTTTACACCTTTAGTCAAGAAACCGCCAAAGCAGTGGACTGGATTGGGAGAATAATGTCCAATGAAGCACTCTCATCTTTATGTAAGATCATGGCGTTTATTTTTTGAAATGTCTGTGGAATAATTTTCGTTGATTATCTTCAAAAAGAATAAACCAATTAACGGCGAATATTATGCTAAGTTAGTCCAACGTATAAGTAATACAATTAAGCAACACTGGTCGCATTTGACGAAGAAGAAAGTGTTGCGATGGTCAAAATCAATGAATTAAATTTCGAATTGCTTTATAATGCATCTTATTCACCAGATAATCTCCAGAGGAAATTTTCGAAAACTTAAAGTATGAAGAGATGGTATTTCTTGTAACAGCGCACCGAAGCTATTGAATATCGTTGGGAGGGTTGTATTGAGCTATAAGCAGATTATGTTGATTACATTTAAGTCGCCTAAAAGTGGACAGAAATAACCCATAAAATCCTTGGAATGAACGATATTTGGCCCATGTCTGGCTCATTTGCCTTTTTCAAGGGCCTAATCTCCAAAAAGAAATTAGTAACGTCACAAACACCACTGAGGACAGCGAAACAGTTTAGAACAGCGATGAAGAAAACAGTCTAAGAATACCGTGGAACCATTCCAATCCGAATGAGATAAAAGATGCCATTGGTAAATTGAAAAATAATATGGCGACCGACGGATTTTCTTCTACTACAGCCCTACATCATATCAGTATGGGAGAAAGAAAGGCTGCCTCCAACGTGAAAGGAGGTCATCATTGTAAAGTTACCAAAAAGTTGCGACTGGAATAATTGAAGATGAATTACTCTACTTAACACCTTATATAAGAAATACTTGCAGTTATAATACAAGGGAGGCCTCAAAGCCAAATAAACAACATATTGTGAGACAAAAAAGCAGGCTTTAGACCAAATAATCATAGAACAGTCAATAGAATGGCGTACCCCTATGTACTTACTGTTCATCGATTTCAAAGGAGCATTTGATAGCATCAGGCGAGCTGCAATATGGAGCGCACTAACAACAAAGTACCCCAATAAATAATTCGAATAATTAGAGCGATAGACGAGGATTCAAACTTTCAGTTGTTCACAATGAGAACATCAGTCAACCATGCCACACCAATGCTGGAGTTAAACAAGGATGCCCACTATCACCTCAGCTATTCACCGTCGTGTTGGGTGACATAATAAGCAAAATCTGTTCAAAGAGAAAAGGAATAACATGGAGTCACTCACTCCAACTCGACTTTGGACTACGATGATGACATTTGTCTACTCTCGCATAAGATTTCCAAAGTACAGTTGAAACTGGAGGACTTAGAAAGATTAGGTCGCAATGTTGGACTTGAGATAAATATCAGGAAATCAAGGTCATGAAAATAAACAATACCAGCACGGGAAACATCATGCTACAAGGTCAACCAGTCGAGTATGTACATAGCTTCTGCTATCTAGGAAGTACAATGACTACAAACGACGGCGCAGAAACAGACGTATATAACAGGCTCAATAAAGCCAGAGCGACATTCGGACGATTGCAGTCAGTATATCCAAGAAGATTAAGCTCAGAATATTCAGATCATGCGTTAAATCATTTCTACCGTATGGCAGTGAAACCCGGCTTGTATTGAATAACATCACGCAAAACCTCCAGGTATTCATTAACAGATGCCTCAGAATCATATGCAAAATATTCTGGCCTAACACCATATGTAACACAGAACTGTGAAACATGACTAATGAGGAACCCATACTGTAAGAGATAGGAAAAGAAAATGGGCATGGATCATTCAAAAAAGTACCGATAGTATGACCGGAATGTCACTAGAGTGAAATCCTCAAGGCTCAATAAATTGAGGTCGACCATTAAATACCTGACGACGAACAATTATCCAGGAACTAAGGCAGACTAATCTTACATGGGAAGAGCCAAAATCAATAGCGGTAAGCCGTGTAAGATGGAGTAATAGAAAAAATTTTAAATTAAAAAATAAAAAGGAAATATTTTTGAAGTTACTAATGACTATTATTAGTAATTAGTAGAAGTCAAATACTTTTTAAATGAACTGGGTAATTGAAAAATAAAGATTAATTATAATTTTAGTTGCTGTTTACTAAGATCACTTACAGAACGTAATTGAATTCGTAATTCGCAAATTTTAATAACTAATTATGTATGATAAGTATTTGGTATTTTTTGATTTATTATATGGTCTGTGAGGGATGACATGGTGTAGTGTTTAGAGCGCACGCATACAACCCAGGTTCGAATCACAGCAGAGGACATGATGAAAAAATTCAATTTCGGTTTTTCCAGTGTTTAATAAAAAAACACAACTTTCTTTCAGACAAATCCATCTAAAAAAGAAGACCTCCTGACTGTCCAAGCGTATCTCTGGCCATGATGACAAATATCAGACAGAAGATAAGGAGAAAACGCCACTTACTGGGAATAAAGTTACAATACTAAGTAAAGATCACCACCACCACTTCACTACTACTTAGCAACATGGAGTCGAGCTATGGTAGACTAATCATGTACTTATCTTGAAAATTAACTTGATTAATGAAACTGAAACAAGGCCATGGTTGCTTTGTAAAAGGCCAATATGTTCCTTAGAAGAGTGACGCAGAAAAAAAATATTCTGTGAGTGGAAGTTAGTAAGTTATTGGCAACTATGAAGCCTGCTGTTGTTAACATGGATTGAAGTGAAAAGTCTAAATAAATTACCAGCGAATGGCATTTAAAACTTGTGGACCTATTAATTACACGGTGCGGCAAAAAAGAACGATGTTTAAATACCTGGGAAATGATATTACTTTTCTGATAGGCGCTATCGAGTAGAACAGAGATCTGTTTTTGGAATTTTCGAAACACCTCAAAAATCTCGAGTTATGGGTAAAAAACTGGTTCCTCGAACCTTCATGCATTTACAAGCTAATAATTTAGCCAGTTATTCAACAATTTTAAGTCTCTTTTCTGGTTTGGAAAGAAGATAAACAGATCTTTTAAATGGCCAACTATTGGCTTAAATTTGAACCAGCGGTTATTTCGAATCAGGCAATACTTATGTCATTCTATTCTGTCACAAAATTCAGTCTATTATCTCCACTGAACAAAATGAAGCGATTTACGCTTGAGCAACATTGGGATTTATTGGAAATTTATTTCTAAAACAAAGACAAAAAAAATAATAGTAATTTTCATCTTGGTGGGTACGTTAATAAGCAAAATTGCCATATACTCGTATCTTTGAAAATGAGAACCGTGCAACCATTACGGTCAATAGAGACATCTATCGACGATGACAACCGATTTTTTTGTGCCCGCTCTTCATGGTGTTGATGTGAACAATGTTTGGTTTCAACAGAATAGTGCAACTTGGCACACATAGCATGCCATAATCGGTTTATTGCGTCAAACGCTTGATGGTCGTTCAATTAGCCGAAATGGTGATGTCAGTTGGCCGCCATTTGACACCGTTGGACTATTTTCTGTGGGGTGGCTTTAAACACAAGTGCTATGACTGCATACATTTGAAAAAGTTCTTGAAAATTGGTCCGAGCGAACGGGGGTACTGCGAGGCCAGCCGCGGCAGGCATATGAATGAATAATATTTCATTACTAACCGGAACAATTATACGTTTTTGTCTTAATGGATTTTTAAATTTAAACTCTTAAATGGCTTACCCATATATGCTGGTTAAGAAGTCCTGGAATATTTGGGTGTATTTCTTAAGCAAAACACATTTTTCATCCAATTTTTTCTTGTTTTTCAAGTTTAAATGTGTTTTGGTTTTTTTGATGAAATAATAGGGGAATTGTATTATGGTATGAATGAAATGAGTCTTAAGTTTTAAAAATCGGTTAAAAATTGGCGGAGTTGTTTAGTAAGGTAACTCATGAAAAAATTATAAAATTTTTCTTTCAAAAAAAGAAAAGAGACTTAAAAGCGATTAATAATTAGCCAAGTTATTAGCTTATAAGTGCATAAAGGTCCGAAAACCCACCTTTTTACGCATAACTCGAGATTTTTGAGGTATTTCGAAAATTCCAGCCACATATCCTTGTTCTATTCGATAGCGGTTATCACAAAAATAGATAAAAAGTTTTATAAAGACAATATAGAGATGTGTGGTTATAAGAGTAAATATCTTTGAGGTTATGAACTGCTACGCCATTAATACCATTAATACAATACTCTCCAGATTTAGACCCGTGGGGATCCTGTTTCGAAGTTGAGGAAATGGCTGAGTAAAAATATGCCTGTACCACATCTCTGATCACTGTGATCTGGCACAATCTTTTATTTACAGATTTTGTTTGATAATTTACTCTCACAAGAGACAAATTTGGCAAAAATTTAAAAATTTGTTTTTTTTTAATTTTAAAATTCTAATCAACATTTCAATTAAATGTTCCCTACATTAGACAAAAAGTAAATGAATTAAAAGATTTGGTATTTTTTCTTCCTTTTTTAAATTTCTAATAAATATTCGTAACTAGCAGGCAGTGGAGACAATTACCGTTTTGGCTTCAACTCCATCTCAAGTGTGAATTCAAATGTTTGTCGTTTTCATTTCCTTTAACTAGAAGAGAAAAATATTCGATGATGACGATGAACATCCCCCTTTCAAAATAATTACATCCTGTCAACAAAATTTAACTGCTTGTTGTCAGTGCTATTCCCAAAGTTGTTGTGTATCATTGGTATGTCATTTATTTGCCAAAAAAAAAAAAAAAAAATAATCGAAAAAAAGGTGTTAATAAACAATCAAGCAAAGTGTAATACCCGAGGCAGTTAATTTAAAATAATGAAATACGAAATTTAAGAAAATTGTTTCAAAAGTGTTTGACAGCCTTAAACACATTTAAAGTCTTCAAGTGAAGCCATAAGCCTTCTCCCCCATACATCTACTTAAAGTGAGAAGTTGTATCTGAATATGAAAAACTTTTGTTTTATATTTATTGTTGTTCTTGTTGTTGTAATTTTTACACTTTATAAATTTTTATTTAAATTTAACAAAATGAACTGAAAGCAGTGTATGATGAAGAAACTTTACAATTTCAATATCCTTGCCAAGGATATAACAAGACTTGTGCGTCAAATTGGTATTTCTTGGTGTTTTATTTCATTTTTTCTTTGCCTTGTTGCTATACCCTATATCAGCATGGGTAGTATTTAGTTTGACACAAAATTAATTTTTTGGTAAATTGTAGGTCGAAGTCGTTTGATAAATACTAAGCAAAGGACAACGAAAAGACGACTTTAACGAAAGACAAATATTAAAAAAAATTTGTATTCATCAAAGTGGTAACATCTTTTATATAATTGGCCTCAGTCGGCTTCGTTGAACTTGTTCAGACTATAACTGATTCATGATACAAACAGTCCACGAGACCACATCGAACTATTGAAACATGATTTTGGTGATAATGTAATATTACGAAATAGACTTTATGTTTAGCATTCGTGATCATGCTATTTGACCACTATTTGGATCATTTTCTTTGGATATATGTTAACAACCCAACAAATCTTGCGGAATTTGAGGTCAACATAAGTGCACCGAACATATTTAATTAATTTAATTACATCTCTCATGGAATTTCTCTCCGAACAAAATACAAATTTAATTTAATGCCTAATTTTAAACTAAAATTCATTCTCTATTATAACTGTAGTGTCTCATATGGCGGGAGTTTTCTAACAATTTTTTATTGATTTTTTTTTCTTTTTGAGTATTAGAGACATTCGAAATATGCCTTCCACTTCATTCCATGCCCTCCACTTCATTCAATTCGCACAACATTAAATGATCGTAAATTTTGCCACTGACAAGCGTGGGTTTTTTTTTCGCTGTTGCGGATTTATCTTCTTCTTCTTCTTCTTGTTCAGTTAAAAATATTTTATGGCTGGTTTGAAAAAAGGTTTGACTTAAAGAAGAACAAACATATTTCTTGTTATTTAAGGGCAAAAAGCACAAGCATGTGTCTCAAGTTGTTAAAACGAAAGTTAAACATCCTAATAAAACTTAAAGAAAAATCTGCACAAAAAAAACAGAGTTAAAGTGAATACAGTGTACACTGCTGCAATTGCATTAAAAGAATTAAATTTTTTGATGATGTTAAAGCTAATCGATATAAACCGAAAAAGTTAAAATATAAGCTTATTAGTCCAGTATTACTACACAATTGTATAAGGAATACTAAGAGAAGAGATTGATAGCAATAAGTGTACATATGTCGTAAAATAAAGTCCGAATTAAGTAATAATAGAATGTTGCTTTAAGATTCAAAAAAGCAAGATAATGCCACATAAAGTTTATTATATCACTGCCCAGTAAACTTAACAAACAATACCAAAAAATATTTAATATCACCTTGGATTTTGAACTATGAATCAAGAAGCAAGGAAAATTATACTACAAACCTACAGTGTTGGCCATAACAAAAGGAAAGCAAATAGCAACAGAATTTTGCAAAAGTTCTTTAAATTGGTTTTTAAAGTAGTAAAAAAATTATCCATGTGCTTGTAATATTTTTCTATTATTGCTTAAAAATGAGAAAATGAAATTAAGTCCACATTCATTGGCCAAAACATATACACAAACTGCCAAGTCAATTAAACTCAATATTTGTGGCAAATCCTTTATTTTCAATGTTGGCCAAACATCGGCAGATATTGAAGCTATCAAATTGGCTATCAAATTGGCTATAATCGCATGAATAGCGTTGCAAGCATCTACCAATCTTTAAAACATAACATCTGAATTAATGCAATTTTCGCGATCTATTCTTCGATTCACGATTTCCCAAAGGTTCTCAACAGGATTTAGATCTGGTGATTATGGCAGCCATTACATTATCGAAATTTTTTCTTGTGCTAAAAACGAACTCTACGTATTCTCCTAATGAGGAAACTTTGTATGGAACCATCAAAATAGTCTACTTTCCTTCATTGTGCGATGAAGGTGCCATTAATAAAGCAAATTGTAGAAAACAATCCATGGTTGAATTTTAGAATAAAAATTAGGGCCGAGTTGATATTTTTGATATGATGTGCAGTGTTGTAACACGTTCTCGCATTATCTAGCCGAAATTTTCTAAATAAAATTACATGTGGATCTCATTCATCCACACATTACAAGCGACTCAGTACACCTACCGACATACATATTAACTAAATATTGAAAATCTTCTATCTCAGGATAAACAATTATTGAATAGTAGTGAAAAAACCTGTAAAACTAAGATTTGCAGCTTTTGCAATTATGAAAAACGTTAAATGTCTGAGTCATTTTGTAGGAAATCCAAAAGCAGTGTTGCGATGAGCACAAATTTGAAATACCCAGAGAGTGTGCAAAAACTTTTGTTCCTTATTTTTTTTAGTGATATTAGTTAATAAATATCTGAAATACTGAAACTAAATGTTATATTAGTATTAAAGAAGCGTATTTATGTGTGTGCCGCTGTGGTATGGTAGGTAGGACACCCGCCTACCAACCAGAATGTCGCCGGTTCAATACCAGGCCAGACCATCCTAAAAAAAAGAAAAAGTTTTTCGACAGCGGTATTACCTCATAACATTAGCTAGTAACTGGTTGTGAGTATAAATACTATTGAAAACTTCTTTAAATGCATTTGGTGTACGGAGCCGGCATCAATGAGTTTAAAAGTAGAATCGGGTGCAGCTCATTGACTGAGGGAATTCCCCATGTTCCTTCATGGAATGTTATGTGAATTAGTAATAATGTAA
Source organism: Wohlfahrtia magnifica (assembly GCA_023159175.1). Taxonomy (NCBI): domain Eukaryota; kingdom Metazoa; phylum Arthropoda; class Insecta; order Diptera; family Sarcophagidae; genus Wohlfahrtia; species Wohlfahrtia magnifica. Next base: position 695,066 of record JAKWBJ010000019.1, on the reverse strand, counting down.
CATGACCTCCTGACAAGTACGATCTTTGAAGCTTTTTTCTGTTTTTGCTTAAAAAGCTTAAGCTGGAGAAAAGTTTGCAAATGTTTGTAATATTATTTTGTTGAAATCGGTAAAAACATTAATAATATATCTTAATTTATAGTTAGTTATAGTTGATGGTAGTCGTTTTGCATACAAAAATGGTAAAAAGAGCGATTAACTTCTAGGGTTAAAACTCCCAAAAAACAAGATCGATTTTTTCCTAGAAAAGCTTTTGTACTGCTATTGTACAATAAAATTTTTACACAAACATAGCAAAGTGACCATAATTTTTTAAGTTGATAGCCAATTTTGTCATAAGGAATCTGTTTTGCGATATCGTCTATACCTCGTCTATTCATATGATTCGTAATATTCATTATTAATAGAAGCTTATAGGATATAATAAAACCTCCAAAGGTTCTAAAAGATATCTGAATTCCCATTTCATCAAAAACTTTATTTTATTTTTATTTACTACTTATGTTATTTGATCATCTTTGTACATAAGTTCTGAACAATTCCCTAGAATGTAATAAAATATATCTGTTTTCTAAATTACAATTAAAGACCGGGTTTGGTCTGGTTGTTCAATTATTTCCTTTTTGGCTGAAAGTAATTAATTTTATTATTTCAACTCTTATTGTGCTTTTACTTAAAACCTTTTATTTCGTTTCTTTACTCTTTGCTTTATACGAGTTGTTATTTTAACTTTTCTCTAGTTCTGAGGTGGAAAAAGGTAAAAAGGATATTTAGTTTTACTTAAGCAAGAAAAAAGAAAGTCAAACATTGAATTTTAAGTATTTTTTAAGTTCGGTAACAAAAGACGGTAATAAATGCACTTTTAATGAAGACTTCGTTTCGCTATCTAGAAGGAAAAAAGAAGAAGAAATGAAATTTAGAGCTCTCTTGCGCTTTTTGGCTATGAAATTTATGATGTCAGTTTATAAAGTAAAATGCATTTTAATTAACTGGCGAATTAAATTTGATGTGTTAGAGAGGTAAGAGAAGTTCAAAAGGAATTAAATTTAGAAATAAATTTTTTATTAGGGTTTCCTATATACAAACAAATTGACTTAAAATTACCCCTTTTTAAATGAAATGATTAAATAATGATTTTTATTTATACAAAGGGTGGCTTAAAAATATTTTTTTTTTCCAAATTCAATTTCATTCATACAAATATAAAATAGAAATATGGGAATTAATAATAGAAAATGATTTCGGGTAAATGTGCACCTCTAGCACGTCGGCAGACATATGCTCTTTTCACAAAATTTTGAAAACATTTTGCAACAAAATATCGCTTATTTGGTCAATGCGGTTGTTTGTTGTTTATTCACGTAAGTACGGTCTTTCAAATGGCTTTATAGCGGCGTCGTCTTGCTGAAACCAAAGGACATTGATGTCAACATTAGCCAGTTGTAGCGACAAAAAATTGGTTATCATGGTTTAGTAGCGCAGAGAATTCACGGTAACGGCGCTTTCTTGCACATTTTCGAAAAAATACGGGAAAAAATATGATGCCGACTAACCACAAACCGCACCATACGATCACTTTCTTTGGATGTGATGGTTTTTCGAGGACTGTTTGTGTCTGTCCCATATGCGACAATTTTGTTTGTTTACATAACCGCCTAATTGAAAATGGGCCTCTTTACTGAAGATGATTTTGTTGAAAAATCTGGTTCAAAATTTTGTGAAATGAGCGGACGTCTGCCGATGTGCTAGAGGTGGACATTTGGCCGATATCATTTTCTACTATTAATTTCCATATTTTTATTTTGTATTGGTATGAATAAAACCGAATTTACCACAAAAAAATATTTGTCTTTAAGCCAATTTACTTCTTAACCTCAAATTTGCCCACCCTCTAGGAGTTCTATTTCATTTCACAAGATTTTATTTAATTGCCAGAGTATTAAATATGAAATCTAGATTTCGTTTTCTATTGTAATAAAATTACTTAAATTGACTACTTTTTTGGTCATAAATCAACGTTTAAAAATCCATAAAAAGCATTATAACCGAACAATTAAATTGTGGCACGTACCAGTTATTTGGAAGCTATTATTGCAACCAATCATATTATATACTAGAGATGAACTGCTTTGGAAAAATAAAACTCCTAAAGATACAGAAACTCTACTTGAAAAAGAGAAAAAATATAAGGAAAAAAAGCATCCTTAGTAATAATTCATAGCATTTGTCCACAATAAAATGACATCAACTTTAACAATTCAATTGAAAAGCAGCAAAGAAAAAGGAAGAAAATAATAAATGAAAAGTGTTGCAATAAGAGTAACAAGTGACACAACATAATGGCTACTTTCCGGTATAAAGGAGTGCAACAAAAAAAGAAAAGACTTTCATCAAGATGTTAAGGAAACAAAATTTTATTTTGAAAAGGTGCTACAAGTAGTGTTCGTTGAAAACAAATGAAACCATTTAAAATACATTCACGAAAAAAAGAAAAAAGGTGAAACACAACGCGCTGAAAATGGCTTATTTTGCACGTCTGCACTTAAATACCAACACGTGATACTGTTTCAAATGCGAGGGCTAGTACGGAAAACGTTTTATAAGAACCTTGTCCAAATTTTAAAATTTTTAAAGTATGAATATCATGAGTGAACCTCTGTCCTATGAGTGGTTTGCTCTATCACCCTGCATGACTGAAAAAGTGGAAAATTTTTGCAATCGGTAAAGCAAGATTGTCATGCAAGCAGGGTCACTGAGCACCTACTACATGTGAATTTAGTAGCATTAAAAAAAATTGCTATTCAACAAAGATTAATTGTTACTTATTAAACAATTTTTAAAGCGAATAAGTACAAGCAATGTAGAATAGGTTAACTACAAAGGGTTTTTAACTGTCACTACTCTTCGGAGCAAATCGCGTTCCTTGTTGCAGTTTTATTAATTATTCGATTTTAAGCCAAATAGATGATTAGCCTGCTTGATCACGACATTCGATAAAAACATCACTTTTGAACGTTTTGCAAGTATTTCTCTGATAAAACATTTGAAAACGACTATTGGAAGCGAAATTGCCGGATGCCTAGAACAGTGGAATGCTCGTGGAGTGCTTCGTCACTCTAGGGCGGCGATCAGTCCGCAAATTGGGCGTCGTTCTCGGGTTCTGCTTGTGGACTGTGCTCACAGGCATTAAAGACAGCGGAACACTTATTGTAGGAAGGCGTTTTACTGAGTGACACATTCACCATTATGGTTTCAGATTTGCTGGTGTTCATTAGGAAGATAGCAGATCTCCTGAAGAAACTATAGACCGAAAGGGGTACAATACCATAGATCCTGTGTGTCGCAGTGTTTTGCAATAATGCCTGGTCGATATGATAATATTAAAAATCGAAAACTTAGCAGCAAAACTTTAGCAATATCTAAAGCAAATAACTTTAACGACATTACTAAATATTCGCTACTTATATTTTGATATGGTTGAACATTCGTTTTTAATATATTGGCAATAGTTTACCTTTGGGGTTTTTTTTTGCCTCTCCATGTTAAAAGCGAAATAAATTATTTGCTTGCTTCCATGCACTGTTGAGCGTTTTTCTTCGAAAAAAATAAGAGTTTAGTTTTGTTTATAAATATTTGGCGAGAAGTTAGCGAAGAAATTTTTTTTATTGGGTTATCCAAAATTAGTTAAGAGACTTCTTCGGTAATAGTTCACTATTGCGAACATTCATTCTTTTTTTATTTACGACAACTTAGCATATACTTTTGTTTCGAAAATTCTTCGTTAATAGCGAAACTTCGCTGTGATTGTGAAGGCTGATGATTTTTGAACTTAGGCGACCATAGCGCATCAAAAAAATATATTGAATATCAAAAGTCAGATAATATTTTTCCATTTGTTGCATAGTATTATTACTTAGCATTTCCAATTTTCCCCAGTAGGTGGCGTTTTATCCTGATCGTACGTATGATGTTTGCCAGAGGTAAACTAGAGTGTCAGGGGGGGCTTCCTTTGGATGGATTTGTGTGTAGGGAGTTTAAATTTCATAACTGAACACTTGGAAAATTCAATTAAATTATTTTCGTCATATCCTCTCACGAGTCAGAGATATATGACCCTTCACAAATTATTTTATAGCCTGTATTTATATGGTGAACAAGATGGTGTTGAGTTTTTAATGATATTTGAATGTAATATACATTATGTTTTACGTTAGCCTGGCAAAACGATAAATTCTGATCCCTACTGCACAAACCTTAACAATTTCAATAAAGTATTTACGAAATAAAGGGTCCACCAAATAAATTTCTTTGAAAATGCTATAAAAAAAAACTACTAAATATTTTCTCAAATTTCTTTTTTATTTAAAAGTACAATCCTTCCGGTTAATAATGGAAAATAATTTCATTCAAATGGCCGCTTCGGCTGGCCATGCAGTAGCGTACACGATCGATCCAATATAGCAACAACAATATAAATATTGTTCTTTAAAGCGTCAATTGTCTCTGGCTTGTTAGCGTAACACTTATCTTGGACGGCACCCCACAAATAATAGTGCAACAGTGTCAAATCGCAGCTCCGAGGTGGCCAAACGACATCAGCTCTGCGGCTGATAATGCGATTTTCAAAAACAGTGCGCAAAACATCGAGTGTAGCTTCGGCTGTGTGGCACGTAGCGCTGTCCTGTTGGAACCAAATGTTGCTAATATCCTCCTCTTCAATTTTTTTGAAAAAAAAATTCGTTCGACATGGACCCATAGCGATCGCCATTGACTGTAACGGCCACTCCTTGCTCATTTTCGAAAAAATTGGCCCAATTATGCCTCTGGACCAAAATCCGCACCAAACAGTGACTCGTCTTGGGTGTATCAGCTTTCTGTGCCCCAAATGCGAGAATTTTGCTTGTTTACATACCCGCCAAGAACAAAATGAGCTTCACCTGAAAAGATGATTTTTTTTTGCAAAATCGGCATCTTCTGTAAGTCGATCGTAGGCCCACTTAGCGAAGCGAGAACGCATTGGATGGTCAGTTGGCTTCAATTCCTGAACCAATTGGACTTTGTATGGCGTCATACCAAGGTCTTTATGCAAAATTCGTCGCAATGATGTCGCCGAAATGTTCAATTGTTGAGAACGACGGTGAATTGATGTTGATGGGGCTTCACGCACACTTTCTGCCACACCTGCAATATTCTCGGGTGTACGCACTGTTTTTGGCTTTTCACGCTTTGGTTTATCGATGAGGATGCCAGTTTCTTTCACTTTTTTCACAAGATAACAAACATAAAAAAAACGTTAGATGGTGGACCCTTTAATAAGCAGAACAGAAAAAGTGTTGCGCTGCATCATAACACTGCTAAGCCACATAGATTGTCTGGAAATATTGACTGCAGTGGTACTATCTGACTACCATTTTTTTGGATGTCAAAAAACTCTGAAAATATTTACCAGCGGAAAAACCATGTACAATCTGTTTTCACAGATAAACCACATAAGTTGTTTTTGTCGTTAATGCTATAGACTCCATAGACTCCTACCTTTTTCTTTTCCTTCTTTCCTGAGAGGTGGCATCATATGACCTGTTTATAATATTTTGATAGCTAATGTTGTGTTCTTTTCTTTTATGGAAGCTAGAGACGTCTGGGATAGATGATATAAAGATTATCGAAGCTTCTTTTAACAGTATTCAAAATTCAGAGCCATGATTAAGAAAATTATCTATATTATTGCCAGTATTCGAACATGAGCTGCTATAGACTTTGCATGTAGGTACTTAGCCACTACACCACGTTACCTCCACAAAAATTTAATTTGCAAAAGTTCACAAAATTTGAAAATTTGAATTTGAACAGCAAAAACTTACGTTAAAAAAATTCGCTTATACTGCATATCTAGGGGTTCCAATGTACAAAGTTTTTTTTACTAAATTTCTTTGTGGCAGTATCAGCACTATTAATAGCAGAGGTTATTACCCCTGAGGTTGTCACATCAGTCAGTAAAATCTATGGAATGATACTGAACGATCGTAGGATTTAGCTTCAGCTGGTATGAGTAATTAAATTCAATCTTAAGCACAACAAGAAAGCACTTCAAAAACAAATTTACGATGTTAGGACACAATACGAATGAGATTGTAAGCCATTTTACAACGGTTTACGAAACAGGAACACCAGTTTTTTTTTTTTTTTTTTTTTTTTTGACTGAACGCCAACAAAGAAACCTCAGGCGTACCTATGAGGCAAAAAGTTCTCATGGCCTCAGCGTTTTTGAAAAAGCAATTAAAGTGCGTATGTAATTATGACAGAAATTCATGATCTGGCTTATAAGCTGCTACTTCATCCTGCATTCTCTCAAGATTAGGCCCTTTAGGACAACCTTCTACTACCAGATATTAAGTTAGTAAAATATTGTGGTTAAACAAAGTAATCGTTATTTAAACAAACGTAGTGCTTGGGAATCCTTAAGTAATCTTATTATTTAGGAAAATAAAACATTAAATTTAAATATCCACCTCGTATGTATGATTGCTTATTCGAAATTCATGTGACTGCCACAATAGCCACCGTTACTGTGAAATTTCCCACTCACAGTCTGACACGCAATGTGCGTTTTAATGTTGCTCTAGAGAAGAAAAAAATTGGCTAAAACGAATACATGAAAACGCTATTTTGTTCACCATAAAACTAACACTTCCTTTAATTCCGTTTCTATTTCCGTTTTTCTTTATTTTTTTCGAAGGACTATTCTTGGCATTCTTACATATTTGAGTAGACAGACACATGTGGTGAATTGCTCATAATTCTTGAAGCCAACAAAGCAATTAAAGAAAAGAAAGAGCAAATGGTTGTAAAGAGATGGACAAAATGGTCACATGGTTAAGAAAGTAATTGATTAAAATGAAAACAATGAAAGGAGAGGAAAATCATAAGTAGGGTTAATTAAAATTAAGTAGTTTCTGTAAAATGTAAAACTTAATTATTAAATTTTGGTTGGTTAATTTCTCGCAATTTTTTCTCTAGCAATGGCACATCTATGTACAGCTATTTATATATGTAGACAATGTCACATGTAATTTTACTGTCATTTACACCCATTTGCCACCCAAAACCATTTGAGAAAAACGTTTTTTTGCCGTTGCTGCTTGTTTCACAGACGGCTTTTTCATCTTGAAACTACAACTGTTGTCGTTAACGTTTATTATTTGTTGGTATCATTGTCTATTGTTATAGGTATTGAAGAGTATGAGAGATAGGTTGTTGGCTTTTGTATTGAATTGGCTTTTATGCTATTGCCACATTATTTCCTTTTATGATTTGCATTTAAATTTATAAAAGCTCAACATAAAAATTGAAAAAAATGTTGAATGAAATGGAAAAAAAAATTGTAGAAACAATTGGGAATAAAATAACAAAACGACCACTAGACTAATCGACAATGTCCAACAACATGTTGTTTGAAGTGCTGCTCTTCTATTTTTTATAAAAAAGTAGAAACACTTCATAACGGGTAAGCAAAATTAGTTTTCATTTAGAGCAGACTATGTGAATTAAATAAAAATAAATTAAAATTTGGCTAAAGTTTCGGAATAACAACTAATAACTTTTGAATCAAAATGAAAAGCCTACATACGATAAGTTTTTTGGCCTAAAACAATATCGTGTGTTAGGAGAGACATAAATTAACCTTAAACATTTTGAAGTTCTGATAACTATTTCTTTCCTTGTCTAGGATATCAACTGAAAGCTCCTGATTTGTCATTCTTGGCTACATTTGCATACCTTTCAGTCTTCAAACAAAAATTTTTTCACCCTGGTGTTTACTGTTGGTTTTATAAATTATTTATCATTTCACAAGGTCAATACTTCTCATTTATTCTGATTTGTATGTCAGAAAAATTCTTACCGAATTTGATTACCATCTAGAAATACGTTGCAATAGCGAGTTAGACGACGAAATTATGAATTTAACAAACATTATTAAACATACAACCTGAAATAGTACTCCAAAGTAAGTGCAACAGTAGGTAATAACTACACAAAAGAGATTAAGGAAATGTTAGCAGAAAAACGCCGACTGCGTTAACGATGGCAACAAACAAAATCTCCCTATGACATGAGTGTACTAAACAAATTTTCGATGAAACTTAGCTATAAAATTGAAAAAGTTTATTACATAAGCGTAGCACGGACTATTCGCTTTGGCAATGTACGAAAATAGTTTCTCGATCTGCGCTACAGTATCCACCAATTAGAAAAACTTGAAATATATCTTGGGTCATATGAAATATCTATTGCAGCTAAAAGTAGACCTGAAAATTATGACTATGATATCGAAATAGCTCCAGCAATGGACGAATACTATAGATAACTATTGAAATAAAAAAACCTATAAAGGCACCTGGGTATTATCTCATTACCAGCGAGACGCAAAAATATCTTCCACAAAATATAATAAATAAAATAACAGCAATAGTAAAAGCTACCCTGAAACTACAATATTTTTCTATATATCGGGTGATTTTTTAAGAGCTTTCAGATTTTATTTAAAAAAAAAACATAAAATTTAGAGAAATTTATGAAATATTTTTTTGAGTCGATAGAATGGTCTATATAATTACAATTTATACAGGTCATTTCACGTAAATATTGACCGCGGCTACGCTTCAAATGGTTCGTACGCTGGCTCCAATTTTAGCATACTCTCTACAACATATCGGCCGGTGTCTCACGAACAAATTCTTCAATATTTGCTTGGTTGTAGGCTTGTCCGTAGAGACCCACAAAAAATAGTCTAAAGGCGCACGATCTAGGTGGCCAATTAATCGGTCCCAAATGTGAAATAAATTATTCACCGAACTCGCACTCAATTGGGCCATTGTTTCGCGTGCTGTGTGGCATGGGGCACTGTCTTGTTGAAACCACATATCAGCCAGTGGGGCGATTCAGTAAATCGGTAAACTAATCGTAAAGTTAAATTGTTAGAACATACTTCTCTGCCTCAAAATTAATTTGTTTTTCTTCAATTCTTCTTTGTGCTTTTCGCTTTTTTGACAGAGTTGCCGTTCGAAAAAGAGAGTTGGTCGACTATAGGCCGTAACATAATATGCTTAGGCTAGCTTCAAAGACTGCGCGAATACATACAATGTATAACTACAATACACACTTGTATAACTTTAATGTACTTAACAAACTTTCGTCAAGTTTCGATCAGTTTCAGTTGCTTACGTTTTGAGCGAAACTGATCGCATTGTACATACGTAAACAGCTGTTATATGTTATATGCAAAACAATACCAAAATAAATACTTTTGCAATGGGTGATCTTGCTTTTACTCGTCAATGAAACAGCGACGATTGAAAATGTGTAGCGGGTGTATGCAGATTTTTTAAATTTTTATTTTAACTGTACTATTTTTCTGATAATACTTCAATTTTTACACAAAATATTAAAATTTTTACATTTTTAATGAAAAATAAATTCATCCAAAAACTAATAATGCTTATTACCCATTCAACTCACCTCTCAGATAGCAATTATCATGTTTTCACTAACACAACTATTCAAAATGTACATTATAGCCACCAAAAGGTTGATTAGGTATTTGACAGACTTTTCGTTGAGTTTTTGACAGTAGCTTAAGTAAGCAAAAGTATATTAAGTTTGGGCCTTATCTCGAAGTAAACGTAGTGAATCACGTAATTGTTACTGCAACAACAACAAAAATTTTCAACTTCGTTTGCGAATTTGGTATCGTTAACAGTTACTGAATCGTGAAACAGCTTTTCCATTTAGGGCCACAACAAATTTGTAATTATCGCTCGCCATTCACAGTAACGTTCCTGCCTTCGTCGTCTTTGAAAAATTACGGTCCAATGCACCAAACAGTCCATTTTTTAGAAATGAGCTTCGTCGCCGAACACAATTTTCCGATAAAAAAGTGGATCTTCGTCCAACTGAATTTTGATGATAAAATTCAATAATTTGCAAGCATTGTCCGTTTGTAAGTCGACTCATGGTTAAATTATAGACCAAACTGAACATGTCTGACAGTAGCATGTTACACAGAAACAGCTGGGCTACCAAAAACGGTGTTGCCAAAAAGAGTGTTGCTAAGCAAATCACTCAAAACTACAAAACTACTGAGGTCATCGTGTTTAAGAAAGGAATGCCAGCGCGTGATGTTACATCTTATCGGCCATTCCCAAACTTATGGAGAAGTTACTTGACAAGCGCCTCAATAATATAATATAATTGAAGAAAGAAATCTTATACCTAAACACTAGTTTGGTTTCCGAATGAAGCACTTAACTATCGATCAAGTTCATAGGATAATGCGAGTAATTGAAATGCTTTTGAAGAAAAAAGGATATTCTTCGCTGTCTTTCTTGACGTTCCAAAATTTAATAAAGTACGTCACTTAAGCAGTATGTTAATATTTTAAAATTATATTTCTGCGATTCCAGCGAGTCAACGGAAAGACTAAAACGTAAAAAAACCCACCACCTCATGCATTAGTCAACTTTTCTACAGCTTTCATGTAGAGCATTATTAAATTTTAATCGTTTACACAAGTTTCGAAACGAATTGCTTGCTAGCTTAAGCTAACTAGTCACAATGTAAATAAAAATAAATGATAAAAAAATGTAGACGTTGAACGATTTCGAATTTTGTACCAGCCAAAGCATTAGTTGAAGAAAAGTTTGATTTATTTAATAAATTTGAAAAAGGGCAACTGCAGCACATCCTTAACTGACTAAATCTTGTCCTGATTATTCAGTTGAGAAACTTTGATCTTGAAGAGGAAAATAAACACCGGAAAGGTTCGAAGATATTGATTTTAAGGCATTGTTGTCAAATTCAAAAACAACTTGTCAAATATTTACACACAAATATTACGAATTGAATTTTTGAATTTTGGAATTGTTTTATAGGTCAGCAGTTAAATATGAAATCGTTTTGATATTTGAAAGAATTCCTTCTTGTTACCCTGTATTTAAAATTATTTTTTTGTCTGTACCATGCTCTCCGTCTCTCTTCGCATACATATATTTTCTTTTGCACTTCGTTTAAGCCAACAATCAACACAATTTCCTTTTTAGCAGCCAACCAATTCCACAATAAGGTCGTAACCACATTTCAAAATACATGCAACAACCTTTCAATAACATTGAACGTAGTAAAATGCTTAACCCAACAGCAACAAAAGTGTCTGCTGCGTAAAATAAAAATTAAAAATTATTCTGGCTTTGCACAGGGTCTTTACCAGTACCAGTAAAGTTTGTAGCCAAAAACTCTCTAAAGAGTCTATTGGTCTTGAACTGAAGAGGTGATAACAACTACAGCAGTAGAGTAGTGGTATGATTTCTAAGTGTTTCCTTATGGCCTGTACAATGCAATTATAACGATTTCTTTTTCTCTGCAAATATATTTTTTATCACTTTCAACTTCAATTTTGACCAAAGCTAACTGTAACCATGATTTAGCAGTTACAGCAGCAGCACACAGTTATGGTTTTTTCCCAATTTCAATATCTTCATTTCCTTTTACCTCCAGTCAGTTTTCCGCCCAATATTTATGCAATTTTTTCTCATTTTCTCTTTTTTTTTCTCAGTATAAAACAAAATATTGAAACACATTGAAACCATTAAAATTTAAAATGAACAGCAGAAAAGAGCAAAAGAAAAAACACTGCAGCAGATTGTCTTTTTAGCTTTAACGCTTTTCAGCCAAAAGAGATTTTTTCTCTGTTTCCTTTTCATTTAAACAAGATTTCAAAAGATTTTTGTTTTCTTAAAAAAAAAACATTGCCAGAGTAGTGGTAATATGAATGTCCTTTTTCTTCATAGTTTTAGTTCATCCCATTTCGCTCTTTTGTATAATATTTAGTTTTATTATTATACTCTCGCCAGGATGTATAGCCCCTAAGGTCATGAATGTTGCAATTTAAATGGATTTATTCATTTGCTGATTTTATTTCTTTATATTTCTCTCATCCACTCACTTGTTCTCTTACAGTCAGATTCGCATTTTTTGTAGGTGGAATTAAAAAAAAAAATGGCTAAAACATTCTGTCTAACAGCAGCAGCAACAGGCAGTAGGAGAAGTGGTTAAATAAATATTATGCAACCGTTGGAAGTAATGTCTTTACAAATACAGGAATTTGAATTATTTCTGTTTAACTTAAGGTGTATTTTTAGAATTTTGCAAAAAAGAAATGATTTATTATACAAGTAACACAGAAAAGGTATGTACTCGTATAAATTTAATCATCTAATAAGCGGCGAATGAATATCAATGGTCAAATATAGTGTTCGCGGCTTTTTTTTTTTTTTTTTGGTAAGTGTTTACTTTATTGAAAATCAATTTTATTACAGCATATGTTTGCTGTCTCTATTTAGGACTCCTTGTCATAATTCCATCGCTTTAGAGCTTCTGTGTCTTATAGTCATAAAACTTGCTTAAGTGATTTTCGACTACTTTTCGACTGAAAATTTCTTTGACCTTTAAAACAGTTTTGCAGACACTGAAACAAATGGTAGTCCCACTATACAAGTTGTTATCTATAAGGTGGATGCATCAAAACTTAACTCCTTCATGATCTTTTTATTTAATACTTTAAAACCCGGCGATCTTCGCTACCCACATCTTAATTATCATCATGCTATCTCAGTCAAGCAATCTTAGTTATAGTTTTTTCCCCCATTTGTCCCTTCGCGGCGAAACTACAATCATTTGTTCCTTCCAGAAAAAGACTGTAAGTTCTGCTTTTTAGCTGTATACAGTCTTCAAACAAGTACACATTCATTTTTATATATATCTAGTATACGTATATAGACAGCTTTTATCCAGTGTGGTTTCTACAATTCTCGCTTTTTGGCTGATGTGGAAAGAAAACGAAGCTTAATAGTTGTTGTTCTCCACATATACAAAATTCAATATTTAGTTTGAATGGAAGGTGGCGCGCTGACTTATTCAATCTCGCTCAGTTACTGACTGGTGATGTGTATTGTTCACGACGTTGTGTTACAAACTTTTACTATTGCCCTTTCCAAGATATGCAAAAATTAATATTTACTTTATATGGGAGGTACCACGCCTAATTGTCAAATTCTGCCCACTTTTTGACGGATGATTTTTATTGACTATGAAGTCATTCAGACCAAATTCAGAAGATTTTGCTTTTACCGCTCTTAAGATACACAGAAATAAACATTTTGTTTGTATGTGAGATACTACGCCCACTTATCAAATTCCGCCCACTTTTTGATGGATGATTTGAAATGAGTATGAAGTTATTCAGATTCAATAGCAAAATTTGAGTTTTAACCGTCTCAAGATATATTGAAATAAATATTTATTTTGTATGGAAGGGACCATCCTCACTGGTCCAATTACGCCCATTTTTGGCCTAATGATTTCAATTTATTAAGAAGTTAATCAGACCAAACACTGAAAATTAGCTTTAGCCGTTCTCAAGATATACTAAAATCAATATTAAATTTGTATTGGAGGTATCACTCCCATTTCCCCAATTTGTATTGACCAAATTCTGACACTTTAGTTGTAACCGTACTCAAGATATACCAAAATAACATTTACTTTGTTTGGGAGGTACAACGGCCTAATCCGCCCACTGTTTGACTGATGACTTGAACTGACTATGAATCTATTTGGGCTAAATTTAAAGAATTTTTCGGTTACTTTTTTTTAATTCATTAACCTTTATTTTTTTGCAATTAGTTATGTGGAGCCTAAGCCTTCTGCTTTATTAAGCAGCCAGCGTCAAGAGCTTGACTGTGTCCTTGGCTGTCCCAAGGAGAACGCTATCTGTCGAAACTGAGTAATAACAATGAATCGGAAAGTGTGCATAAATTCTCCTTTCGGCAACACACCATTACGTCGTTCATGAATGGGTTGAAGACCACAAATGGTTCGGTAGCGGGGCATTTGGCACTTGTACTAAATATTCGGAATCCATGGTGAAATTTACTAGCATTTGATCAGTAGAAGTTCACACCATACAAAGATGTGCACAATTTAACCGGGACAAGAGTTACTAATTCCTAGTCGAGCACACGTTCAAGCTGCTGTATATTTGATTCAAAGCTGGATAAAAAATACCGGTTGTAAAGGAAATAAACCAGCAGATGAATCTATTCTAGTTGAGACAGCACAATATACCGAAGGGTAAAAGTACTTCAATGCCTCTTGTTAACAATACTGACGAATAAATATAAGCAAAAGTTGTAGGTATTCATTAATTATGCCTAAGAATAGTAAGCAGGATATTCGGAACTAACAACATCATCAACATCGTTAACTGGAAGCTAACTAATGAGGAACGAACTACTTATTTACTCAGTTGGCCGATTATAGCAACCAATGGTGGTCATTGGCCGAACCAACAATGGATTTTCTGCGCCTCTCTCTTCAGCTTTCCGTTTCCACTTTCTCATGATGAGTTTGAAAGGTTTTCTTGGACTTAATCTCTCCGGCGGAATTTTACCCAAGCCAGTGCAATCTTTGCATTCTTATGCGTTTCACTACATCGATGTCGATATATGGATTATACAGTTCTCGATTGGTACAATACCAATATTCACAGCAGAGTAAGAATCCATGCCCTGCGCCGTATAGTAGTATGGGTAGGATAAGTGTCTTGTATAGTGTAAGCTTTGTTAGTCGAGAGAGGTACTCTGCTCCTTAATTGTTAACGAAGAACGACGTCAGACGTCGCAGTTGTCAAAAAAAAAAACACCTAGAGATGTTCGATACTCTATGTTAAGCTCTAAGTCAGTGTAATCTTACTGGGAAAAGACCAAAAATAACAGGGCAAACGAAGTAAAGTGGAGATGCTTTGTGAAAACCATGTGCTCATAAGAATGGTAATGTAATTCACTACATTCTGTTACGTACTTGTATTATTTGTTCATTTGCAAAAAAGCGAAGTACTTTGAAATAGAAATAATGGGAACGGTATTGAGCAATCGATACTTGGGTCAGGTGTATACTTACAATATACTCACGGTACATTTTCGTTATTTTTTTGTATTTCACTTTGATATTTAACTCATTTTCAAATTAATATCATTTTCAATATGTGGAACAGAGATACTGTCTTCTCTATTATCTAAATTAATTTAATTCTTAAAAAAACGTTTACGACCAAAATAGCTTCTAAACTCAAAATTACACATAAGTATTCTTAACAATCAATAGGTAAATATAATCGATTTTGCCAGACTGGAATTACCGCACGGAAGAAAGGCAACTAAAGCCAAGTGGGTGTATAAAACCAAATTCAACGCAAATGGTTACAAAGTCTGTCATAAAGCAAGGTTGGTTGCTTCAACGATGGCAGCGGTCGAGTTTGTTTTTTGAATAAATCAATTTATGGCTTAAAGCAATCCAGTCGTGCATGGAACAAAAAAATAAACGAAGTTTTGTTGAAATTTGGTTTGCAGCGTTGTGAACTCGAACAGTATGTATATTATCGCGTTAATGGTACTAAATTTCTTTATGTGGCCATATATGTAGTTGACGTTTTGGTATTCTGCTACGAAATGGATATGATCGAACAACTAAAACATGCTTTAGCCGCCAACTTCAAGATGAAAGATCTGGGTGAAGCGTTTCTGTTCTTGGTGTAAGAATCACTCATAAAAATCAAAGTGGCATAATAAAAATTGATCAATCAAAGAATATCGAGGAAGTCTTAAACCGTTTTTCAATGAGTTAATGTAAGCCGGTGTCAACGCCTATGGATGTTGGTCAAACATTGACAACAGAAATGAGCCCTACAGATGATGTTGGAAAGAAAGAAATGGCGAATGTACCTCATATGCAAACCGTTGAATGTCTTTTGTATGCTGCACAAATCTCACGTCCTAATATTAGTTACGCCGTAAATTTGTTGAAAAGGCACTCAATGCAAATCCTGGTAAATCACATTTGGCTGCTGTAAAAAGTGTAATGATGTAGACAAAAATATAGATGTAGACAAAGCAGTCTAGTTGGTTTTTGGATCGCAGACACAGCAGGCAATGTCGACAATAGACGTTCTACCACTGGCTATATATTTACTTTACAAAGTGGTGCAAGACGCCAACGTACTGTGGAACTCTTCTCAATCGAGGCTGAGTACATGCAAGAATGCATATGGTTGCTACAATTACAAACGGAACTTATCCAAGGTGAACAGGAAGCGGTTACAATATACTGCTATAACAAAAGTGCTATTCTCATAGCGAAGAATAATTCATTTTCTAACAGAGCTAAGTATGTAGATCTTAAAGTTAAGTTTGTCAAAGAAAAGTTAGATGACAAACAGATTCCTTTAAAGTATGTGGATACAAAGAATATGGTAGCAGATTTTCTAACTAAGGCTCTCAGTGCAGATAAACTTAATGCATATACTATTAAACCTGGTTTCGAATAATTTTTTATATAGGAAATTGTATAAATAGTTTATTTAGGTGGTATGTTGTGAATATTTGGGCAAACCATTTATACAAAGTAGTCTAGTAATTTTATATACAAACTGTCAAGTTCACTGAAAAATTTTATACTGAATAAATTCTGTTCTTTTATAACTTTCTAAACAATACTCCTAGACTCACTTCAATCTCATTACAGTCAAATCTGAGCAATTTATAAGATTTTAATCAAAACATAAACCTTAACTTTCTATAGGCCAAACGCGTTCATTAATAAAAACATAAAAATGTAATAAAAATACCCACTTAACACTGTGGTCTTGCAGGCAATTAAGTTTCAATTTTTCTAACCGAAGAAACACAAGAAAAATATCCTAAAAAATTATAAAAAAAAATACCTAAAAATATGCTTTAAAAAATGAAAACGAACATTTTACAAGCTTCATAAAGTTTAAGATCTTTTTAGGCTCACACACTGAAACAGATGCCTATATAACAAGCAAATATAAAAAATAAAAAGTTTTGAAACAGAACCAAAAAGAGCGAAAGAGAGAGTACATGAAGAAAGTGAGAGAGAGAAACTTAAAAGCAAGTGTGTGTTAGAGTATATTCTTCCAGCCAAATGTGACTTTTTTTTAGTAATTGTGGTAGTAGTAATCGAGAAGGCTGTTACTTGCGATTGTTTCGTTTCTTATACATACACATACACAACCACTGCTGCTCATTTATTTCAATTGTTATTTTTATGCGCCCTAAGTTATACTACAATTTCCCTTACTTGTTCTTTTTACCCAAAAGTATACTTTCATTATATTTTTTTTATATTTTTTCTTCATAACTTCACTTTTATACTATTTTTAACCAGATTTTTGTTTTGTTTTTTTTCTTATTTTTCCTTTACCGCAATATAAATGATCAAAGCGGTTTTTATATTCATCAACTGTTTTCCAGCGGATTTTAAAAGTCACAAAAAATATGATAAAAAAGGCAACAAGTGAATTCTCTGAAAAAAAGACCACAATTTGAATAATACATTTAAGCGTTAATGTTGTGTGGTGAGTAGGAAAAGTGACAAAAATTTTCAATTTTTAAGCTGTCACTTGACTTGGTAAATTACAAACCATCGTAATATTCATTTTTTTTTGTGATGTTCATTCAATTGCTTGTATTCTTCCGTAGAAAACAGGGATGGCTTCAGACTTTGCTTACTTTATGGCAGCAATTTGTACTTAGACTTTTATGTTTTTTTTTTTTTGTGTGATTGTAGGTTTTTTAGAATATTTAACCCCATTTCCTTGAGTTGGTTTTTTGAAAATATAAGAAAAATGTAAGAAAAGAAATAAAATAAAATAAAATAAAATAAAATAAAATAAAATAAAATAAAACAAAATTAAAAGTGAAATTATTTTATTTTAAAATTTTCTTGAGTTTATAAATAGAAATTTTTCAACGGAAAATTTAATAATTTTTTTTCTTTAAATAGAAAATTTTTAATAAATTTTATTTTAAAATACAGTTTTTTTTTAATTACTTAACTATTGGATAAAGTTTTGTATAAATTTATTTTCAATCATTTTTTGTATTTTATTTGAAATGGACTTTTTTCTCGGATCGAAATTAAGTTTTAATATAAAATTTATTCAATATTTGAAGCTGTGTTGATTAGGCTAATACTCAACACATCATAACAAAACAATTCCTAGAATGACATGCTTACATATATTTTTTGTCTGTAAATTTCAAATTCGATTTCGATACCTACAAACGCATTTCATATGTAAAGCACTGAACGAGGAAAGCATTAACCCAGAAAATAATTCGAATCATCAGACTTAAATTGTGCTTCAAAATGATAAGGTCGTCTGAATATTTGCTTAATTCATCCAAATTATAAAATTCTATGTATGCTCACCTTACTCAAAAAAATTCTATCTTCAAATAAGTGAATAATAAGCCAGTTTTCCCTTTAGAGATGTACCGTTATATTGTGTTTATTTAAATGTATGTAAATAAGTGCAAAATTCAATGCGTCAAAATCATAAGCAATTAATCTAATCAGAAGGTATCACAATTCTTATTTTTTTTGTAATAATTTATAATTTAAATCATATCTGCGCGGTATGGGTTGCGGAAAACCTCTGTCACCTTATGAACAAGGACAAATTGTGGCACTCCATGAGCAGGGATTGAGTATGCGTTTAATGGCGAAAAAACTGGCACGATCTTTGTGTGTAGTGCAACATTTTCTCATAAACAGAGGAAATTATGGGAAATTAAAAAGCAGTGGTCGTCCAAAGGTCCTGACTGCCCGTGAAACTAATTTCACCAAAGGCCTCGAATTCCATGAAAAGTGCGGTAGCAATAAAAGAGGAGTTGAAATTACAAGCTTCAAAAAGCACATTTCTAAGAGCTGCGAGTATCAACCCCCTGCCAAACCTTATTCGAGCAAAATTAAAAAATGTCTTGTCTGAATAAGCAGCATACGATTAAGCGTGAAGAGTTTGAGAAAAACAACAAGGCAACTAATTGGCATCAAGTAAACATTTTTTTTAAAAAGGTTATAAGATATTCCATATATTTTTTGGTTTGTAAGTAATTTTTTCTGATGAGAAAAAATTTAACCTGGATGGACCAGATGGTTCAATTGCTATTGGCGAGATTTAAGGAAGGAGCCCTTGTTTTTTTTTCCAAACGGAATGTCGGCGGTGGCAGTTTGATGGTTTAGGCTGGCTTTACGAGTAACTCACATGGCATCCTGGTACTCAACTTTCCTTCCACTCGAATGGATAGTTTAGAGTACCAGGGCATTCCGTCTGAACGTTTGCTGCCTTGTTTTGCCCAAAATGCTGACAAAACTTACACCTTTCAGCAAGATAGCACAGCAATTCATGTCAGCGAGTCGACCAGACAATGGTTTGAGGAGCACAATATATAAGTTCTTGATTGGTCAGCACTTTCCCCCGACATAAAACGCCGTGGATAATTTTTGGGCACTGCTTGTGCGTAATGTTTATGCAGACAACAAACAGTACCGGACAAAAGATGAATTAAAAGTGGCAATCTGCAACAGCTGGCGCGAAATAAGCGAATACTTTTTAGAGAGAAGAGAAATAATATTGAGTCTCTTATGCCAACTCAAGGCTTTGTGTTATACCGATGATATTTGTCTACTCTCGCACAATATCTCCAACATGCAACTAAAATTAGAAGACCAAGAGCTTAGCGAGAAATTTCGGTCTTAAAATGAATATAAAAAATCTAAAGCTATAAGAAATTACAGCTTTAGCTTAGAGAACATCATGTTACAAGGTCAACTAGTGGTACACTTATATCAGATATTCTGGCCAAACAACGTCAGCAAAACTGATCTCAGAATCGAACTAACGAGAAGCCTTTACTAAAATACCATTAGAAGAAAACAGGATAGCATGATAAAGATAGCATTAGAGCGAAATTTTCAGGGTTTAAGATGTAATCTTAAGTAAGTGTAATCTTACATGGAATGGCCGAGTAAAATGCAGCTTCTTGTGGAAGCCACTCAGCGGTATAAAAGCTATTACAAATGAGACAAATCCGATTGTATACTTTCATGTCAATACAAAAAATTGAAATAAAATTTTTAAACACATACGACTAGCATCCGATTTGAATGAGTCTCATTCTCAATGTGTTAAGTGTATATTAGAAGTAAAAAAGTCATCGCACTGGCATCCGATTTGGATGGGTTTATAATGCATTACATTGTTATTGTAGTTTCGATTTTGTTTGTTTTTTCCGAATAAAAATGGAAAGGAAATTATTATTGAAAGTGCTAGTGGACTAACCGCGTGTGTGGTGTATGGAGCAGTCCATATGCAAGCGATTACGGTCTTTAAACTGGATTCTCATTATTGAATTTGCGATAAATAAATAAAATTAAAAAGAAAAATATTTGACAATTAAAACCCTTCTAACCTTCACTTACAATGTCTGTAGTATTAGACCCATCCTACCTTCACTTACAATATCTGTATCGTCGGACCCATCTAATCTTCGCTGTTCCATCGGACACATCTGTGTAAATGTAAATAGGAATTGTATACAGGCATTGCATGTGGTCTCGGATAAAAGATGTATGTGGTGAAAATTTTGCTGGGCATATTATCAAGATAGTTAAGGGAGAAAAAGAAAAAAAATTTTCAATAGTTATTTCTCTGGGAAATTCAGTCCTTTTTTTACTGTCAAAAAGACTTACAATGAGGTTCATAACAATTACTAAAGTAAAGATGAATGCCGAAAATTGCTCAATAAAATTAAGAATTAAATAAATATGTGCCAAAGATTTACAAAGAAGTTTTATGCAGCCGCATATCGGACTGAGGCTGCAAAGTTTGTGAAAGAAGAAATAAGCAATTTGTAGTTATCACAACATTTATTTAGAACCTCATCCTCTGGGCTGCAATAGCTGGGCACTTAGAAATTACCCAACATACACCAGTGATATTTAGGACAACATTTGCTGGTAAATAGACTCGTTAGTACCATTGAGCTCGCTATTAACGAGCGGTAATATTATTCTAGACCTGCCTGAAATCAATCCTCCTCTTTGAGTAACGTACAGCGACATCGAAATTGTTAAAACCTAAAAAGCAATGTTTGTTTTGATTTTTGTTGAAAATACCATCGAGATATTCTGAATAAAGATACTTCTCTTTAAAACCTAAAACCCTCGAAAGAATTCTATGAATGTCAAAGAGCCCCAAATGTCAATCTTATTTTCCGTGATCATGACTAGGCCTAGTCTATATTCTCTAAACTTCATAAGTACAAAATGGTGAGGAAGAAATATAAATCATGAGATTGAGAGGTTCAATACCTAAAAGAATTAAATGGACACCAAAACATACAAAATATTACAAAAATATAGCCCAAAGCATTCTGCTGCTTCTTGTAAACAGAGGTTCCAAATAAATTAACAACAGATGGACAACTGCAAACAACGACCATTTACACCGTTTCATTGATGGATGAAACAAGGCAAGGTTTTCTATCCTTGAAATAGCTAAGCCAAATGTTTATCTCACAATAGCCAATCTCATATAACCTTCGCAGAAAATTATCCCAAACGAGATAATCGAAGGCACCCTTGAAATCAATAAAAAGACCAGGCACATACTTCGAAGTTGATTGTTCGACAGATCTCTTGATACGAGTATATATCCAAGCCTCTTCAATGCATTTGTCTTCCCTAAGACCATACTAATGTCATGAAGAGTGCCCGTACTGTAGCGCACCTTAAGTCTGTACACCATAATTATTTCCAGTACTGTTGCAAATATTGACAAGAAACTGATGCCCCGACAAGAGTAAGGATTACTCCTCACTTTATCAGTATAAGCACCATAACACGAGCACATTTCCATGCCTTCGCAAAGTAGACCTCATTATTGCGCCTACCATACACTACCTCCTGGTATTTAGAGATGGTCTTTCAGATGAGTTCACACATCCCTCCAGTCAACCCGTGCAAAACTGTCTATTCCTCACCACAAAAATACAATCCTCAATTTCAAACCTATCCAAGTTTGAATGATCAGTTATCTAGTTAGGGTGGGAGAAGGATAACTAACTGTCTCTGCCCTAGGAAAGAAGGCCTCCAATAAATACAGTCTATAAAGCCTTGTATTCAGGATAATAATTTGCCTATCGAAATATGTGTGCATGTCATCCAGAGGAGTAGCTCAGTAAAGAAATATTTTCATAAGGTATTGTGATCTGCAGAGATCTCGCTAAATAGGACAAATATTAAAAAGGCATCTTTTAGTAATTTATGGGCTTAGGCCGGATTAACAAACAGTGATTCACTGTGCTAGCTCTTTGAAAGCTTGACAAGTTGCAACTGCATAGTTTGAGCATCGAAAACGAATTTTCATAATTAAAAAAACGCTCAAATATTTCATTTTTTGCGAATATTTTTTTTTCAAAAAATCAGAAAAATATTCCAATAAATTAAACAGATGAATATATGAAACACAAATAATATTCAGTGAATATTTTGTAAATTATTTTCACATTTACATTTTAACCACAACTATTTTTTTTTTTTTTTTTTATTTAAAATACTTTTCGCCAAAAAACAAAAAACTCGCATACTTTCTGTTTCTGTTACGGTTTTTTGCTTTTCAATCAACATCACAGTGGTGGCAGTTCTATAGAACGGAGACAACAATATTATCGTCTTAAAACTTTTACAGTATGCTCTTACCAATATTAAAATTAATTTCAGAAAATGTGGGAGTGATCCTTTTCACCGTACGCCCACTTTATATACATAAAAAAAGAAAATTTATGTGCAATAAATCAGAGTTTTATGTTTGTTAACAGCGAACAATATTGTTTATTTGTACTTATGTTTTTTCACTTACTTAACTGAGAATGATGAAAATATTTGGAAAGAAATGCTTTCAAAATTAAAACGAAATGAAAAAACGATAATTTGCTTTATTTGGTCGATGGAAATTAAAGGTATCTCTAGGCAAATTTCTTACTAAATAATTACGTTTCTAATAGTTTAAGTGCATATTTGAATAAAATACTTTTCCTTTTACAAATCAGTGTCTGTTGACCTGTTAGAAATGGATCTGTGGCCAGTAATAGCATGTATAACAAATCGAAGTTTGTTGCAACGTGGGAGATTTTCCTTCTGTGCTTTAGCCTGTAGTTGCGAATATCTTTTTTTAGCTTCTGCAGCTTCTTCAGATAGCTGACCAATTGATATGGTTGCGTGTTCAATTATTTCCGAAGCGTGCAAAGGGTTCTTATGTACTAATCTCACTGATGGTAAAATTTTTCGGATCTGAATAACTTTTTTTCTTTTCTCTTAACACACTTTCATAACTTGGAAGCTTATTGTTGATAATGTTTAAGTTCTGCTGTTTAGTTAAATTTGTTTCAATTATTAACGCTATGACTTCAGCAATTTTTAACTCTGGAAAAAGGAATTCCGCTTCTGGATCAACACCACGGACGGCATTTGCTGTGGTTTCGTCAATTTCGGTTATTTTTGCTATTCTGCGCTGTTCGGTTTTCTTTGAAGAATTTGCTAAACTGGAAGAAGTCGACCATGTCTATCGCGTTTTAGAAAATGTTCTTAAGTTAGTGCTGCACTGGATTCTTTTAAGTGCTACTTGTGACAACAGTATTGGAATATAAGTGAAAGGAAAATGGAAAGAATAATAAAAAATATACAGTGTTGAAACAAATAATAGGGACACTTTATTTTTGTCCAGTGTTAATGTATTGAAGATTTTTATGGAAGAGTAGTTCTCATATATAACGAAAATTTTTCCGACCATGAAGTGCTCAAAAACTAAAATAATTAATAAGATCCAGTGAAAGAAAACTGCGGAGACTATGGGAAGAAAGCGTAGAACAACTGTCGGTTTTGTTCAACTATTACTTCAAAGAATAATCCCTTCAAGTCATCAAAAAAGCCTCAAAAATGAACTTATTCTCCTGGTTCAAGTCAATAAGAAAAAAAAAACTTATGGAAGCTAGACTTTTGGGTAAGAGTCCTCGAAATGTATCATTACTTAGCAAACGAAAGGAACAACTGCACCGTGATAGTTAGAACAACATGCTATGTTTTGACGAAATTAAGATTAATTTGTTTGGGTCGAATGCACAATCGTATGCAAGAACATATTTTAATTACAATTCACACTTTATTTGAGTTTAATAAATAGAAATTTAAGAAACTGTTAAGCTATGTCCCTATGTAACTATAGAAGTTTACAGACGGCTAACAACCTGCGTCGAACAAATTTTTGCAAACATGACTTTGACTATGTACATTTAGTGACCTCCATATTTACTCTTAGAATTTGACGATAGTATCGGTAGTGAAAAAAGAAAACTATCGATGGTCAGCCAAAAACAAAACTATCGATGACTTGCTGCTCCATCTTAAGTGGTGATGGAGGTTCTAAAAAAACTGTTTCTATTTTATTTAACTATCCTTAGTTATACTTTAAAACCCGTGCTTTATTCCATTGGTTTTTTTACCCATAAAGTGGCAAATCTTTTGCAGATCGTAACATATGCATTCTTGGTTTTCTATATGAATACATTTAAATACTTTGTAAAACACTTGATGCGATTTCTATACTTTTGAACCCTCTTTATAATACTAAACATCAAAATTGCTGAGGCGTGAAAATGAACTTTTATTTGCGTTTTCTTTTAAAAATAATAGAGTAATAATAATAGATATATAAATAAATAACTAATTTTAAAAATTATTCAAGCAAGAAAACAAAAATCATATTATAAAATGCACAGCACACGGTACTAAAATTCTTGATAAAACGATGAGGTTCTAATTAAACATTTTGAGTATTACCAGAAAGTTCGCAAACTTTCGCAGCCAAATTAAGCATTATCTTAAACTATATTCCATTAATTCCCATATCATTCAATGAAGGAACATAGGGACTTCTCTCAGTCAATGAGCTGCACCCGATTCTATTTTTAAACTCATTGAAAGGGACCTACAAGTTTAACGCCGGCTCCGAACGGCAAATGCATTTAGAGAAGAGTTCAATAGTAGTAATAGTCATAAGCAGTTACTAGCTAATGTTATGAGCTGATACCGCTGTCGAAAAACTTTTTCATTTTTTTTTTTTAAGATGATCTGGCCTGGTTTTGAACCTTCTGGTTGTTAGGCAGGTATCTTACCTACCATACCACAGCGGCACTATCTTAAACTATATACGTTTTTTAATATATCGAGCCATGACCGCCAAAAAGACGTAAGCGACAAAAAACAAATTTTTCAGTGAAGGTTTTTTTACAATATTTTTTGTTCTAGAGTAGTACATAAGACTCTTTTGACTCAAAACGATGGGAATGATCGAATACTAACGATTTTTATCAAAGGCTTATACCCATCAGTTTTTATTTTATTACCATTTTTAAAATTTTGCTAAGACAATATAGTAAATTAAATTCCACAATTTAACTTAAATTTTGTTTTCTTTTATGCACGTCTGTATGATCTCACATAAATTGTTTATATTATGAAAGTGCCTTTAGAAATTATCTAAACAAAATGAAAGTATTAAAATTTAATGGGCTTAGGGACTAGTTATTTCCATACAAGACCGAAATTTGGATATCACTTTTTAATTTTTGTCGTATAGAAGCAACCACTGTGCAGCACAAACAAACATTCCAGCAAAAGTGTAAATTTCCAAAATAAGCTTTAAAAAAAGCAAAAAAAAAAAATATTAACAATTTCATTTCAGTTAAAAGATAGAAGAGAATAAAAGAATAAATAAATCAATTTCGATTGCATTTCATCACTACCGCAATGATAAATTACTTTTCCAATTGCATTTATATTTTGCTATAAAAAAATTTAAAAATTGAAAAAATAAGGGAAACATATACAACAAACAAGCAAACATGTCCCAAACAACAGAATAAAAAAAATAAAAAATAAAAATGACATTAAATAACATTGACAAGGATTTTTTGTTGTTACAAACAAATAATTTTTACTTTAAAAAAGGAAGGAAATTGTATTTGAAATAAAAAAGGTTTTCAATATTGAATTACAAAAATTTACATGAAATAGGCAGGCGACAGAAAAAATACTGCAACGGATTAAATTAGCAAATAATCACAGTTTTTAAATTATTTTTTTTTAACGAAAAATTTACATGGTCATTTCACAAAGCATGGGGTACAATTTTATGTAATTTTGTATTAAATAAGATGTGACAGATTGACCAGAACTGGAGATACATGCATAAGTACATATCGACCTATTTGCGCAAAACTATCGTATGTTACAGAAAATAAGTTTTTTTTTTTTTAACTTTAAATAAATATTCAGAAATATTGCGGTTTTCTGGCACTTACGATAATTTTGTCCACAAAGTTTTGTGAAAGTTTTTTATAAGTGAGGTACTTACAATAATTTGAAAACAACTGAAATATCACCTCAAATTGAGCACAAACTTATCTATGATAGAAATTTGAAAGTTTAGTAAAAATCTTTTAATAAATAACAAAACAAACAAAACAAACAAAAAATAAATTTAATATTAGATTGGTTTTAAATTAAAAACTCTAATTAGTATTTGACAGTTTATTCTTTTATTCTTCGTCATCTGTTTCTTTCAGCGAGTCCCTTAATTTCAAAGCAGATTTAAATACTCATTTTGATATGCTGGAGGTATACTATTTTTTAAACAGATTTTGTAAATATTAGGGAGATCGAACGGTTATTATTCGACCGGTTTTAACCGGTTTTTTTTGGTTTTGTCGAATACGGTTTTTTCAAAATCTTCATTTTTCGAATACCGAATAAACCGGTTAATTTAATATGAATATCCGGTTAATTTAAATAAGTATAACTTTTATACGTTTTTAGATTTTTTTATTGAAAATATGCTCGTTTAACTATTTTTACAAATTTCATTATTTTTGTATATATAATAACCTTGAACGTTTCAAAGAGAACGTGAAAACCAAGGCAGATCGAAAAAGATATGCACTCTTGAGCAAAAATAACCTTTTCTCATCTTCGGTAAATAAATATTGATTTTTTGATGTACATATATGAAGAATGATCAACTAGACTCATTGAAAGCCCACAAACCCACAACACCGGTTTTGAACGGCAGATATATTAGTTAGTGAAGTTTTTTACAGCGTAAATATACATAACCAGTTGCAAGTAATTGTGTGAGGTGATACCGCTATTGAAAATTGTCAGATGGTGTGGTCTGGGATTGAACCGACGACTTCTTGCTTGGAAGGTGGGTGTCTAACCTAACATACCACAGTGACACACACACTATCAAATACGTGGTGCATAAATTTACATACAGTGCTGCTCGAAAGCTAAGCAAATTTTCTTGTCGAGGCAATTAAGGACTTGTATATTACTAATAGATTTATTCAAAGTAAAACGTTTAACTTTTCTCTACCAAGTAATACAACAAAAACGAATTTAGCTCCTTGAGTAGCTGTTCGAGACTTAAGCATTTTGCGGTACTTTGTGTAATAAACTCCTCCACACAACGTTATGGCATAGTTTTTATGAGATTTGATAGACTTATTGTTAGCATTGATTGACACTTTAATTTTAAGCTCTTCAACAGTTTGTGCTTATTTTTAAAACGACATGGTCCAGCTCTGCGCTTCAAGAAATAGGAACAATTTTATTTCAATAAAAGAAGTTAACCGGTTATTTACCGAAAATCGGTCTTTTTTTAAAAGTGCTACTATTCGAATTGTTCGAAAACCGGTTTTTGAGAAAAGTCGAATAATCGATCTCCCTAGTAAATATTTCAAACTTTTGCCGAAGTTTATAACTAAAATCGAGGTTGCTTATATTTTTATTCATAGAGCTATCGAAATATCCATGTAGTAGTTCTATTGAAACTGAGCTTTTTCGATTTTTTGACGATACTTAGTTTAATCAAGTTTAACTTAATTTTGTTAGGTGCTAACGGATCTCCAAATGATTTCCAATTTGAAAGTAGGTGTGTTTCATTTGGATGCACTTGTTAGCTGATGGATTAGTTCGTGCACAACAAATAATTGTACGCCATTCATTAGGGTCCCAAACTGTTTTGTTTCGTGTTATGCATGGAATCTACTGGCATCATAGTATGGCCCTGAATTCAAAAAGTAACCTGAATTCTATTGAAAATGTTGAAAAAGTTTAAAAAGTATGCAAACATGCCTATTACAGCCTTGATGCTGTTCTGCCCGGCACAACTGTCGCAGTAGTAGCTTAATTCATTAGCTGCTTCTCTACGATCTATAATTAGCAAAGAGATATTTGGGATAACGATTGCATTTTTAATTATTATTATTTTCTTAATGTAGCACAAAAATTATTATAATTATATTATTAATAATAAATAACGCAAATCTTATAATAAAGGAGCACAAGTTACTTAGACAATCATCTTTATCGTACTAAAGTAAAGTATTATATACCTAGTCGCTATATTTTGCTTCGGGTAAAATTTTTTAGAAGCTCCAACGAGTTGAAGGAAACAAAAATTAATCTCCTAGTATAGAGAAAATTTCTGCAGTTAATAGAAACTGCATAACGTAGAGTCTAAAACCACATTTAGGGCATGCAGAGTATGACTTCCTATTAACGTGATCATTTCATATATTTCCATTTACGTAAATTATTTAAATTGTAGTTATCATTGAAAAGGAAGACAATTCCCAAATAACGGTATATCGAAAAAGACATCATCAAAAGAAACATTAAAACATAACTTTAAAATTTTTATTTGTACGATATTGCTACGTTTTAACCTTTTTAAAACGTTTGAGTTCGTTTAAATTGCATTAAAATAAAATATGCACTGCTTTATTTTGTTGTTTTACAGTTATATTTTTATTTACTACACAATACAACTTTTATACGATTTACAACAAACTAATATTCGCTTATACAACATTATTATTTCCGCTATAACACGTTTTTATCTTGCGACAGATAGCACAACGATAATTAACTCAAGTATAGGTATAACAGCCCTTTATAAACCTAATTTCCTACATTTTGGAAGGTTCAGAAAATATCGACCATCTTCTATATCCGTTAATTCAAATGTAGCGCAAAGATGGCAACTGTGGCAATGCTGCCAAATTGACAGGGTGACACAAAATATACAAAAATCCCACAATGCAGTGTTGTGTTTTTATTTTCGTAATAATATTTTATGTGTATGTGGGGATTTGTATAGCATAGTGCACAATACGTACGAATATTTAATCTTTTGTTTTATTTTCCTAAAATTAATAAGATAATTTTAAATTCTGTGGCAATAGAGGAGAATAGAAATTATGTCATATTGGTGCGTATACAGCAATCGTATGATACCAGCTTCAGACTGTAATCATACTCTCAGAGGGGGTATATCACATTTTGGAGAAATACAGTAGGCTTCAAAACTAAGGGCACATCAATATGTTTTTACGATCTCTTTAATTTTGTTTATTAATAATGTAAAAGAAAAATTAGAAAATATTTCGAAACACATATAAAGTACAGTACGAAACACATAAAGTACAATTAAATAAACATAAAAGTAAAAAACTTAATTTTTTAAAACAAATTTATACATAAAAGTTTAATATAACTTCGAAAATTAGCACGGCAGAAGTAAAAACACGCCTGAAAGTTTTCAATAGTATTTGTACTCATAACCAGTTACAAGCTAATGTTATGAGCTGATACCGGTGTCGAAATTTTTTTTTTTTATGATAGTCTGGCCTGGTATTGAACCAACGACATTCTGGTTGGTAGGCGGATGTCTTAACTACCATACCACAGCGGCACTTATTCATTTTGTGTGTGGTAATTTCAAGCACTAAATACATAAATGATAGAGAGCGCTTTCTTCAAAAACCCTGGAATATAATTTTATTGCACTTCTTTAAGACACTTAAATTTTAGTCTTATTTTTTGTATCACTTTGGGTTAAAAAAATAATAATAATAAATCGTTACAACACAATGAATGCATATTGTGTACAGTGAAGTATTCACTGTTGCTTTGATTCAGTGTGCTCATGGTTCACTCAAACGCAAATGACTGCAAGCAGAGAACAATGAAAAGCTGAAGCATTCATAACATCAAAGAGAGTACACATTAAGAGATGAATAAGATCACAACAATGATCCATTTGAAAGTGAATGCAAAATTGGGCAGCGTAGCAATGACGAGACAAAAAACAGTAATTCTTTGGGTGTTTTAACATCAAAAGTAGGCTGGTCGACACTCGAATCGGTCTATAAACACACATCTAATCAACTAATTAATGAAATTCAAACAAGTCAATGGATGCTTTGTGGAAAGCCTAGGAGCATATGCTTTCTACACAGGAGTGACGAATAAAATAATAATGTCATTTCTTCCCCTTCGACCATATAATTTTCTAATTTCTCCTTTTCAACTATCGGATGATTTCTTAGAGGTTCATAACTTTGAGTTGGTAGCACTACTTTATTTGATAACCGATTAAACAGCTGATAGTTGCTTTTTGTTTAGTCTGACTTGACATTTCGTTGTGGATAGACTAACAACAGAGTAACGCTTGCAAATTGTTGAATTTTTTTTTTTATCAAAATAACAGTTCAGTTCGTCGAACTTCAAAAATCAAAATTTTGTAGAGTAATTTCACGTAATGATCGAATTAATTGGCCACCATGATCGTGTGATTTAACCCAATTGGATTATCTTATTAAGAGATAAGAGTTGAAGCTACTTGAACATCCGCTCCATTTTCGCTTCGAAAGATGCGAAACTACATGATGATATCGATTTTGCCAAAAAAATCATCTTATCGGTTGAAGCTCTTTTAATCTTGGTGGGTACGTTAATAAGCAAAATTGTCGTACCTATTACGAGTGATTGTTTGATGCGGCAAATGATGACAGCGCAACAATTACGGTCAATGCAGACACCTATCGCACCATGATAACCGATTTTTTTGTGCCCGCTCTTCATGGTATTGATGGGAACGATGTTTGGTCCCAACAGGATTGTGCAACTTACCACGCATCTCATGCCACAATTCGATCGATTTATTGCGTCAAACGTTTGATCGCCATTTAATTAGCCGAAAGATGAAGTCAGTTAGCCACCAAGAAGCTGCGATTTGACACCGTTGGACTATTTTCTATGTGGCGCCTTTAAAGACAGGTGCAATGCTGAAGAACCGAAGATAATTGAGCATTTGAAGGCCAACATTCGTGATGCCACTGCTAATATACGACCTCATACACTCGAAAAAGTTATCGAAAATTGTTTTAATCGAATGCGGCACTGTGAGGCCAGCCGCGGCAACCATATGAATGAAATAATATTTCATTTCTAATCGGAACAATTGTATTTCACAACAACAAAATAAATTTAACAATATTTTAAACTGTTTTTGTTTTATTACATTTTTGAATTTTAACTTTTAATAAGCCCACCCGATACGACCGCATATACTGCTAAAAGTTTGTGAAAATTGGTGTTTCAAATTGCGCTTTATATGCGCCAGCCGTAGCGGCACACGGCCAAGATCGTATTTAAACATTCATTTCATAAAATTCAAGGTAATTCGAGGAAAGCCAACTGGAGTGACTAATTTAAGTTTAGGTTTAGCCAAGGAATTTTTGAAAGTACAGTTTGAAACAATGTGCTGACACTTTTCTAAACGAAAATCAATGTTCAAAATATTAAATTGAAGGCTTATTACTTGTGTAACTGTGTGTAGTTTTCTTGCCAAGACACCTATTGTGCAACATGACTAACATAATTTACAAATGACGTAGTCACGTCATTATTTTAGAAAACACAGGCCTAATTTGGTAACAGCAAAAACATCTATATCCAAATGGCGCCGCTTGGTTTCATGTTGCATCATCTGGGCTATATATATACGTATGTTGTAATAACTCTTTTCATTGTCAACATCATCATCATCATCGTCATCATGCATTTCATAACGTTCAATATTGATGAAAACCAGACAAAGGTACAAATTTATAACGATTTTATTGAGCAAATTGACAGTAGTGGCCAATAATAATTACCTGCTACTCTTGTCATTCTCTAACCAAACATGATCAATGTCAATACTTTTGCTGCCACCACCATATACGAAAATTATGTAAAACATGCAACGCATTGATACATTGGTCAGCCAGAAAGAGTGTCTGTCTGTGTGTCTGTTTTCTGTTTGTCAATTCATTCCTCTTTAAAATCGCTTTTTAATTCAGAATTGTGTCAATGTAACCAACAACAGTCGTGCAGTGTCCCTTCACTTTGTACTTAAATTCTTTTGGTTTATTGATGCAAAATGAAAATAATTTTTGTAGCAGAGGACTGGGTCGTTGGTTGGTGCGGTTGAAATGGTTATTTGATATGGAATTGAATGAAATGTGCGTTAAATAAAATTTGAAAAAACAGAAAAAAATATTTTTCATTCTGTTACTGTAGCTCCCTAGAATGGTAAACGGACTGGCTGCTTGGCTGAATTCATGAATGAAAGTCTGGCTGTACTCTTATAAAAGGGAAATGATAAATATTTTTTGTTGTTTTTGGCATGAGTATTTATCACATTTTTCATATTTGAACACGCGCTCACGTTTTCATAAATCCATGACACCGTGATTGAGTGCAGTTCACTCAGTGTATGATTGCATTAATTGTGAACCCACTGAGTGTGCAAGCAAAAGAAACGATTGACAATATGGATGAATAAACAGTAAAATAGAAGGGGGTGTGATGATATTAAGGTGGGGTATTTGTTAAAATTTGAGTTGGCATTAGGGAAAATTATCAGTGGATACTTATTAGGTTGTTATTATGTTCAAATAAAAATTGGTTTTAACTACAGTTTTATAGGTATTGAAGACATAATTTTGTTTAAAAAAACAAATTGCATCAAGAACAGGGTTGGTAAAAACTCGGCAATATTTTTTGTTTGTAATATAATTACGTTGCATTCATATTTATAATGCAATTTTGCATTCTTAGTGGTATCAAAGCTGCTAAAGCCCGGTATTCGGAGAAAATTGCAATTACTTCGGTTGAACCGTGCATTATGAGAAAAACGGCCAGAATATAGAGACAGACAGACAGACAGATATATACAGTTTTCCTTTTTCATAACAACGCTCGGGCACTCGAGGTAAATTTTGATGGATACAATATCTATTACAATAGTATGTCACCGAATCACTACTTTTGTAGAAATATAAAATCGGCTTCAAAGTGGATCGCCTCAAAGAAGGACATTAGCTCAGAGCTGGGGGAAAGATGTAAGCCAGTGATTTGAAAATTTTTTATTTTGATATAATTGTTGATTCGTTATCATTTTTGAATTAAAAAAAGACCGAATTAATTTGTACTCCCAATAAATAAATCTTTAATTTTTTATTGTAAATAAACAACAAAAACGTTTAAAGGTTAAAACCCGGTACAATAAAATGACCGACTATTGAATTGCCTTTATAACAAAATCAACTCAATATACTCTTCGTTCAAATTAGAACACTATAGTGATGAAATATTACGGCATTTTCTGACTCGCTTAATTATATTGAGTAGAGGTCGCCTATGGCTTCTGCCCAGATTTGATAATATATGGGATTTTAGCGCTACAAATATTCAGCGTTGGTGTTGCTTCGGCTCGTTGGCTGGGCTTCACATAAGATATTTTTTTTTATTTTTTTTTTTAACTTAACGCCAGTATTCTGGAAATGACCCATACTCATGCAGTGGCAGAAAAATAAGTTGTGAGAAGGAGGCTAGAATGAGTAATATCTGTAGATGTTTGCTAGAAATTTATATAAAGGGTGGCCCAACCATAATACACGATGTTAATTGCTAATAAAACAAAAAGTTTCCTGAGAATTATCTTAATATTTTTTATTGGGATAGACGGTTCTGTGGCAATTATGTGTGAAACAAAATATCGGCAAAATACTTGACATGGCTTCGGGGGCAAACCTGTATCCGTCGGTCCATATTTTCAATAACTCTCAGACATAATTGAGGTTAAATGGCGTTAATGTACCGAATTATCTTATCCTTTAGCTCTTGAATTGTTCTTGGCTTATTGACGTACACTTTGTCTTTCAAATATCCCCAAAGAAAAAACTCCAACGGTGTCAAATTACAAGTTCGTGGCGGTCAATTAACATCGCCACGAGATAACACGGTCATTGAATATCTCGGCCAAAAGAGCCATTGTTTCGTTGGCTGTGTGACAAGTGGCATCATCCTGTTGGAACCACATATCGTCCATGTCCATATCCCCAATTTCTGGCCACAAAAATATCGTGATAGCGAACTCAATTCACCAGTCGAGGTTGACGGCTCCTCTGTCACACATGTGTTTCCATGCGCACAATTCTCCCGATTGTGAACATATTTGGTCGATTATGCTGACCAACATCACGAAGTGCACGAAATGCTTTTTGATTTTCATAAAAGACTTTAACAATCTTAATGCGCAGTTGAATTATTTAGCTCTCCATGATTCAATTTGTCAAACACTGAAATAAAGAAATGGCAAATTAAGTTGGACAAAAAACTTGACGTTAAGGTTTGACTCACAATTTACATCGTATATTATAGTTGGACCACCCTTTATAATGTAAGTGGCAGGAAAGATTTTCACTGGACGACCGGCCAATAAGCGAACGGTGCGACCGAAAAACATATTTTCTTTATATCGCGTTGTGCGACTTCTTGTCTAATTAACTACAAAGAGATGTGTTCTAAGGGAAAAACTATTACTGCGTGAAAATATGTGAAAATTAGGAATTAATTCTTTTATTTCGTCTGAAATCTTTCTATTATAGTAGAGATAGAACAATGAAACACAGGCCGCATTTCAACGATGCTCTAACGAATCGAAGGAGTTGGGTACCATAGCGTCATTAATTAGCATCTTCATTCAATCCTATATGCGGTTGAGAAGCACCAAAATAAACTTAATAGCACTGGCCCATCATTAGAGTTCTATTCCATTTTAGTTCGGATATAAGTCTTGTAAGTATTGAGAGGTTCAGATAGAGTTAAGTATTTTCTACATTGTTTAAAAAAACCGCGTGTTTTTCGACACTCGGAAAATGTGATCGTTTTAGCGGATAATGCAATGAATCCTCTGGCTCAGAGCATCAAGAGCATCTGACACTTAGTCACAGTTGACACCAAACTACCACGGCTGTGTGTCAGAAAACAATGTTGGGGTTGCGGACATTAAAATCGATTCTATTCGCTCGATGCTCGGTAATTTTCGCTAAGTCGCCTGAGAGTGTTATTCATATTCCGCCCTTATACCCAATCTAAAAAAAGGCTAAGCCTACGATCAAAAGAATATGAATGAGAAATGTTGCTGTCTTTTGCGAAATGAAAATCGTTAAGAAACATTAGAAATAGAGTAGGAGTGAGAAGAAAGCCTTACGGAACCCCCGAATTTATTCTGAACTTATCGGAAGTGATCGCATCTATAACCACTCAAATAGAGTGATCTTTGAGAGAGTTCGATATAAATCGAGAGAAGTGAATAACGACATTAAAGGCAATAAGTTTCGAAACGAACAGGTCAGCAGTAGAACTGCAATTGGGAAAGCCATACTGACGACCGCATAACAAATTATTGGACTCAAAATACTCCACAAGATGGTGATTAGCTTTCTCCCTCCATACTCTCCACAACCTTGGAGAGCGCAGAACAAACTAAACATTTAAAATTGTTTGTTAAGTTTTATGAATCCGAAAGAAATGTTTTTGATATCTTTTTACACTTGATTTCTTTGTGATTTTTTACTGGTTTTATTTCTTTTATAAAATTTAAAAAAAATATATAAAAAGATTTTATTCTTAAAAAAACAAAAAAAAAAAAAAAAAACAGGCTGTTGACAGCCTTGAAACCTTAAACCCTTATATGAAAAATATTTGTTCTTTTAAAATGTTAAATTAAAAGAATTTTCTTGAAATTTAAACTGCTAATGGCTATACTTTTGCACACCACATTTCAAATATTCTTTGCTGTTTTTTGAAAACTTAAATACTTTGAGAATCTTTTTTGTTCATTGTTTTTACTTTTTTAATTCATACTTTTAATTTTATTTTTTTGTTTAAGATTGTTTTGTTATTTTTACTTTTGTTGCTTTTCATTCATTCATTCATTCTTTCATTCATTACTGCTTTTCTTTTATACTCATAACTAAACAACTGCTGACAACAGGAAATGTTATCTTCATTACTACAGCATCTCATTTCCGTTTAACAGACAGACTATGGAATGAATAATATATTCCAGGGAGCGAAGAGTAGAGAAAGGGCATTGATGCGAACCTACAGTAAGCAATGCGCTGAAAAAAAAGGGAAGAAGGTTTTGGTATCAGAGAAATGTGACCAAATAAGGACGCTACTTTTTAAGAAAATTCGAAATGGACGAAAAACTTTCCAAAAAGTTTTGTGAAAAAATTGAAATTTTAGAATTTGTCAAAAATATTTTTTATGGAGAACTATTTTCAAAAAAGATTTAAATATTTTTTAAAAATTTTTTTTTTAATTTTTTTATATAGAAAAATGTACGATTAAGTAAAATTTCATTTTAAATATTTTTACAAGAAACTTAAAATAAAAATAATAACTTTTCTACAGAATTTTCTATACAAAGAAATTTTTGTAAAAATGTATTACAAAAACAATTTTTTTTTAACGAAAAATAAAAAAAATATTTCTTTAATGCTTTCAATGAAACCTTATACCATACCTTCGGACATATATTTTAATTGAGTCAATTAATTCTTATATTGAAATATAGTATTTGTTGTTCACATACAGCGCAATTAAAAAGACTTTATTAGGATTTGTCAACTGAAAAGGCTCCGAATAGATTTTATTCGTGAAAACTAAAATTTATGAATTTGAAACAAAATAATAAAATAAATTATAAAACTTTGACTTTAAAAGGTAAAGAGTTCGCCATCTAACGTTGTTTTTTCAACTAATGCTTATTTCGTGAATGGTAACACTTAGCTCATGTCTGATTTGACAGATAATTAGTTTTATCCTTCCGCTGAACGAATATGGTTGTGTATACGCTTCGCTAATGGGCCTGCGATCGACTTTGCCAAAAAAATCATTTTTTCAGATGAAGCTCGTATTGATCTTAGCGGGTATGTAAACGAGTAAAATGTCGCATTTGGGGCACAGAAAGCCCGCTCGCATACATTGAAATGCCGATACACCCAAGACGAGTCACTGTTTGGTGCGGATTTTTGTCCAGAGGCACAATTGGGCCATTTTTCTTCGAAAATGAGCAAGGAGTGGCGTTGTAGTCAATGGCGATCGTTATCGGGCCATGTTGAACGAATTTTTGTTCACAAAAATTGAAGAGCAACATTTGGTTTCAACAGGATGGCGCTACGTGCCACACAGCCGAAGCTACACTCGATGTTTTGCGCCCAGTTTTTGAAGATTGCATTATCAGCCGAAGAGCTGATGTCGTTTGGGCACCTTCGAGCTGCGATTTGACACCGTTGGACTATTATTTGTGAGGTGCCGTCAAAGATAAGTGTTACACCAACAAACCAGAGATAATTTACGCTTTAAAAGACAATATTCGTGAAGCCATTGGTCAAATATAGCTGCACACAATCGATAATGTGCCTAAAAATTGGACCGATCGTATAGGCTACTGCAGCCGGGGCAGCCATGTGAATGACATTATTTCTATTATTAACCGGAAGGATTTTACTTTCAAATAAAAAAAGAAATTTGCAAAAATATTCAGTAGTTTTTTTTATAGCATTTAAAAAAAAATAAATTATTTGGCGGACCCTATATGTAAAATTTAAAGAAAAATTCAAGTTCAAAACACAAAATTTTTGTTTTTTTTTTCATTTGCTAATATATATTATATATATTATATATGACATTGTGTACAGTGCGCGAAATCCGCTT
Organism: Wohlfahrtia magnifica; assembly: GCA_023159175.1. Taxonomy (NCBI): domain Eukaryota; kingdom Metazoa; phylum Arthropoda; class Insecta; order Diptera; family Sarcophagidae; genus Wohlfahrtia; species Wohlfahrtia magnifica. Next base: position 657,131 of record JAKWBJ010000019.1, on the reverse strand, counting down.
TAGCATACAAATCCAAAAATTTATTTGCTTGATTATTCAAGCGCCGTTTTTTTAGATTTGTTTTAAGCCGTAAAACCTTTCAACCTTTTTCTATAAAACTGCGTAAAAAATATTATTTAATATTTATTTTGTTAAAAATTAATGATTTAAAAAATGTTATTTGAAAACTTGTGTGAGTACGGATTATGCGTACTGTATATAGTTTTCAGTTCTTCCTGAACACATTTCATACGGAGTTGTTACTCCTCATTTTACATACTTGACACAGCTTTGCATTGTAAATTGGACTCAATTAATAATTGATTAATTTAATTGATTAATTTATTAACTGTGCTATTGTATTGTAATTTGAGCTCAATCAAGGCCTCAAGTTCCTAAATCTCTTATTCGCCAATTAATATGAATATGATATTAATCTATTGTTTAAATAGAGAAAGAAAAGATTTTCTCTATATTTCGCAATAGATTCTAAAAACTTGAAGATGATTATGACGACATTATTTCCTGAGTCCATTTTTAATCGTACCAGAAAAATTACGATTATATTCTGTTAACTTAAAGGAGTTCAGACTTGCCCTGGCGGCGTGTATGGACCGAGAAATTAAACTTTAAGACCTTCACTTAAAGAATAGTTCAAAATCGATTATTTGATGCTAATAAAGATCCCGGTAGACCAAGAGTTTCGATCGGGGTTCTCACCGGTGTCTACTCGACACTGCATCTATTATGTGAATGTCGGACATCTTCGGACCTAGAGATTATCTGGGTAAGAGGTCATTTTGACACCCAGGGGAATTGTGTGGCGGGCGAATTAGTGAGGGAAGGCTGTCTCCTTGGCAACGAGAAGATTGGCAGGGCACATATAAAACGGGATAATGAATCCACCTGTTTTGTATTTAGTGAATCATAGGTATGCCGAGAGATAGGCTACGAATCTTGGCGGCTGTCATCACTGGTGCGCATTCGAGGAGACTGAGACCACCGTTCAATGATTACTGTAGGTGTTGTCTAGATGACGAAGAGGAGAAGACCGTAGACCATTTCTTTTATCAGTGTTCGAATCTTTCGGATATTAGTAATGTTTTGGCAGTGCGTTTCTGCATGCCAAATCGAACCTGGTTGTTGTGAGTATCAGCGAGCTTATTGGTTCACTTCGTGCCGAGGTGCAGTCATTTAGGTCTGTTTGAACGCTACCTTCTATGGGAATCGATATTGAACCCAAGCAAGGTTGCCAATTTAGCCATTTCAGGCTAGAACTAGCGGTTTTCTTCATCTAGTCATAAAAAATGGCTAGATTTTATTTAGCCGGAAGATGCAGCCATTTTTTTTCTTTCGAGCCATTTTTTATGCTTCTTTTTGTAATATATTTTGATGATAATTTAGTGCTTTTTTTTAATAAACATGTTGTTATTACTTTGATGTAGATCTGATTAACTTCAGTTGGCAATTTTAGCAACCTTAATATACATTAGAAAACTTCCTTCTTTTTTTACAACCTAAAACATTTTAAAAATCTAGCCATTTCTAGTCGTTTTTTGTTTCAAATCTATGTTTTTTGATTTGTTGACTTGGTAACAGTAGAACAAAGTGAGCTGAACCAGTGTCTGGCTACCCGTTGAAACTGACTAATTACTCATTACGATTTTGATCGAGCTTTGCATGAACCTTGCCGTTATATTCTAAGAACAATTTTATTTAAATGACCTTTTCGTTATTAGTTGCAGCAGATGACCTTAGTAAGGTAATTTACCACAACATTTTTCGCACATTTCTGGCGTTATACAGGCGATAACTCGATAACTCGGTGAATGCTCCAATTAATGATCTTTAACGTAGCCCTACAAAAAAAAAAAAACTACCGGCGTCAAATTGTATGATCGCCAAATCAAAAAATTAATCGACTGGAAAATTTCGCATGCAATAAAACCAAAATCGGTTATGTTGTGAGACACTTGGAATCGTCTGGTCTGTCATGGCGCCCTCAATTCAATCACTTATGGGTTATATGCGACAATTTTGCTTGAGAACTTATTCATTGGTTGAAAAATAAACTTCATCGCTGAACAAAATTTTGTTCGATTAATCAAAAATTAGTGGAATCACCACTTTCATAGTAAGTTTTAATTATTTTTACACGTTCTTTGGTTATTGAACGATCGGCATGGTTGTTGAAATGGCATGGCATTCACTAAATAAATGACACTTCAGGTGATAGATATTTAGCCCCGTTAGCCTTTCTAGACAGAAGGTTTTGAAATCCCTAAATTTATAACCCGATATCTTACATGTAAACATAAATGTATGTTTGTATGTATGCATGTATGTATGTTTGTTTGACTATTTATTCCTCATAGACAGCTAAACGACTGAACCGATTTTCTTGAAGCCTTTACAGAAAATGTCTGTATGTGTAGAAGGAACATTGTTATTCCCATAATATTACATGAAGAAACATGGTGACTTCTCTCAGTCAATGATCTGCACCCGATTCTATTTTCTAAACTCATTGAAATGGACCTACAGTTTAACGCCGGCTCCAACCAGCAAATGCGTTAGAGAATTTTTCAATAGTGAATGATACTCGTAACCAGTTACTAGCTAATGTTATGAGGTGATACAGTCCGAAAATTTTTTTCTTTAAGACGGTCTGGCCTGGTATTGAACCGACGACCTTCTGGTTGGTAGGCGGGTATCTTACCTACCGTACCACAGCGGCACAGAACGAACTATAAAATCTATACATTTTAAGAATTCTAACTCGCAGGTGCCATGCCCATACAAAATATATTTATTTGCCCATATTTTCGAAATGGAAACAGCAAGTCTCTAAATTTGGTCAAAAAACTTAATAGTCAATACAAATCATCCGTCAAAAATATTGACTTTTGTATACCAGTATGAAGTGAGCGTCAAAATACAAATATATCAATAGGGAACATTTATTGTGAACAGGAATTAATTTATTTTTATTTTTTGTATTGGCATTGACATCTGTCAAACATGTTCAGAATACAACCAATCAGTGAACAAACAACATCATATTTTTTCATCGTGTTAAAGATGACGAATTTTGTACCAGAAAATGATGATGATTCGATGCAGAGTCGCATTGAATATTACTGGCGATGAAAAATGGATTTATTTGCAGAATCCTAAGCGGAAAAAGTCATGGGTTAATCCGGGATAATCATCAACTCACAAATTGCCTGAAAGATGGAAAAAAGGTGTATAATTTGAATGAAATGTTTTTTACTCTCCCACTAAAAATTATTGCTTTATTTTCACATAAAACGCTCATTTCATACCGCTACACTTGGTATCTCGAGAACGGTAATAGTAGAAGTTTCTAAATTTGGTTCAATATTGTCAGTCTGTAATTGGGTGAGATGGGTAAGTAGGAGAGACCCTTTTCATTTATACTAAATGTAGTATTTGGTATACATATGTGGAGAGCGTTAAGGCTTCTTTATCTGTCCACATCAGCCAAAAAGCGGGGGGTATTGCACAAAGCACACCAGATTAAAACTATTTATATTCGTGTCTTACATATAAAAATGAATGCGGGTCTGTGTAAAGATTGTATAGAACTAAGAAGCAGAACCTACAGTGTTTTTCTGAAAGGAAATATAGGCTGTACCAAGAGTTTAGATTTGGGTCGGAAGGGGATAGAATGTGGAAAAAAGGTAAAAAATGTAACCAATAATATAAGATAATAATTAAGTTAGGGATAGCGAAACACATCGGGTTTTAGTTAGTTTTACTATAAAAAACAAAAAATTCGAACAATTTTTAACGGAAAAAAAATATCTACAGATCGATTGGTCTCATTAAATTTTTGTGAAAATTACCGAAATCGTATTTGTTTTAGTTTTAAATCACCTATCTTCTCTTTATATTTCTGCGTATTTATTCACTTTCATAACACTCTTCATTCAGAATTTCTATTTTAAATAATTTATTATTTTTTCATTATTTGCGTTTAGCTAATTGAGTTCCTTTAACCCACCCTATTGAGCCTTGAATTATACTCTACGTCTACCTTTACTTTCTTTATAATGTACTTTTACAAAATTTTTACGTCATTTTGCGCTTATTACACTTATAAGAGCATTTATTTCTTAAGATTTGACACTCTCTGCTTGAAAAAAAAATCCCTACTCAGCAGAGGAGTCTATGGAGGAAAAGAAAGGACTAAAACTCGCCATCAAGAAAACGCACAATTTTTTTATATTTTTGTTTCCCTTTTCTTCTGTTCTACTACCCGACGTTCATTCATTTATTTCGTCTTCATTCCTGTGTAAGAAAGAAGATTAATTAAGAAAAATATGAAAATTGTTTTGATTCATTACCAGTGAAATTTTTATTTCCTGCTTTTCTACTTTTTCTTTTTAATTTTTTAGATTTTTTTTGTTCTTTTTTCCTCTTTTTTTGCAATTCTTAATAGCGTCTAGTGCCATAATCCATTTTTTTCACTTGTCTAACTTTATGGAAAAATAACAACAACTTTTCAAAAACAATAAAGTGCCCAACAATCAAGAGTTGTTCCTTCTTTTTTGTTCAATTTTTTTCATATTTTTCGTGTCCTTTTTTGTTGTCTTCAACAGGAATAACAACTGATGCCAAAATTAAATTTTTGTTAATCAAGAAGGACAATGGTTTCAGGAAACATGGATTAGTAATAACAAAAAAAAAAAAACAAATATCAGAGAAAGAAGGACCAACATTATTCTGTAAAAACTGAAATTTTTTGTGGAATAACTTTGACAAAAATTGTGGATAGAAAAGAAATATTTTTTGATTAAAGATGCGGTAAAGGAAATATTAGAGATATGATAACATCTTTGTCATATATTTTTTGAATGAAAAAAATGTTATTGAACTACGGACTTGTAAACAAGCAAATTTGCTGCATTTGAACCACGAGGAACTCAAAACACAGTTTAGCTAAAAAGAAGAAACTCATCCTTATAGAATAGCAGTCTGATATGTAAATGTGTAACAGAACCATATCGTTTAGAAGTTGAAACTGTTGTCATAGTCATGAGTGCTCATTTTCGAAGCATGCCAACCAACTATAAAAACGCTCAATTGGAAGTTGATGACATTGAAGGGGTGTTGTCTTAACTAAACTGTGCTGCTACATGACATAAAAAACACAAGTGTAACTGTTCGCCAAGGGCTGGTGTGGTGTAGTGGATAGAGCGCAGACATACAACACAAATACCGCAGGTTCAAAACCCTGCAGAGGACGTTTTATAAAGAGACTTCAACCTTGCTCCAGTCAAATCCATCTAAAGAAGCCCGCCTCCCCGATCATCTAGCTTACCTCTGGCGATGATGACAACCATCAGACAAATGCTCAGGAGAAAAACTCCACATACTTGGAAAAAAATTACAACACTAAGTAAGGATCACCACTAATTAGCAAGGATCTTTACCACTATACACAATCATATGGAGGCGAGCTAAAGTAGAAATCAACTTGATTACTGTAACTGAAACAAAGTAATGGATGCTCCCTAGAGGAGTGACAAAGACAAAAACGCTGCACACTATACAGGCTACTTAACAGGAGCGTGAAAATTTATTGGTTTTTAGCAGGATTGTTGGGATATTCGAGAGTAGATTCAGAGACACTATGATAGCACGTGCTGCTCTAATACACAATTTTTATTCAACCGAAGATGCTTCAGAAAGTACTAGCACAGAATTGGACACGATAATGTAGGAGTAGATAAGGATGCGGGTCATGATTTATTTCACTGCCCACGTTTTCATTTTAATATGGAATTTACTAGGACCTTAGGTATCATTCTGGTACATGCTGCTTGGTGATGAGAATTGGCAGAAAAAAATTAGACGAATGCAGAGATTGCGCCATAAAGTCTTCGTCAGTAGATGTATTGAGAAATATAGACCTATACATGTCTGCGTTGTAATAACTGGAAAAACAGCCACGCACGGATTGGTGATGACGATATAAGGTCCGTAAAAATCCGACACATCCAATGGGAACTTTGACCTACGTTTTCACTTCTAACACAGAAAAAATGAAAACCATTCAGGCGATAAGGTAACATGGTACTGAACATCTTCCAACTTATTCCTTGGAGTGAGTTGAAGATGCTCTCGCATCATTTGTATTTATGGGCAACTTAAATTTTGAGGAGGTATTATTATTATTATCATTGAGGTCTGCAACCTCTCGATCTATTAAACAGCCCTCTATCTTTATAGAGCTTCCCTATAATATATCCCCTAACCTCGCCGATCTCACGAAATTCAGGCTATTGGTTGGTACCAACCGCGATACCTACCTAGTATCTGATAGGCACCTAGATCGGGGTTGAGCAAAAACCTAGCCCACCGGGTTTTATTGGGGTTTTTGATGGGTTTTTTGGCTTATATTGGGTTTAATAACTGCTCCCAAAATTCGTTCCTTTCGACAATATTTTTTGTTTGTTAGTACATTTAAGTTGTTTTAGTATTAATAATGAAATTTTGCACTCTTAGTGGGAATAAGGCGGCATTATGTAATATGAGCTGCTAAAGCTCGATTACTTCGTTTGAACCGTACATTGTGAGAAAAACAGTCGGAATAAAAAGACAGACATGATTAAGTTATCCTTTTGCACTACAACACTCTGACTCCCGTCGCAAAAATTGCCAAACAATTATTCGAAACGGTCAACTGCCACTCCCGCCACATTCTCCAGACGTTGCTTCTTCTGACCATTGGCTGTTTCTGAGGATACAATTTATTTTGGCATGTCACCGAATTAATGAATTTCAAGAAATATAAAATCAGCCATCAAACCACTTTGGAGGTTTGCCTCAAAGACGGGTTTTTTTTAAATATAAAACCCAATAAAACCCGAGTGGGTTTAATTGGGAATATGCCGGCGAGTTTTCTCACAGGTTCCGAATAGTCCCTCCTAGGGTCAAGCATTTCCATGGATGTACCACTTTCCGTCTTTGACCCATTCGTCTACCACAAAACCTACATTAAAGAAGTCTGCAGTCTCCAAACATTTCCACTCGCTCCTATTACCCAGTCTTGCCCTGAAGCATTTGCTAAAGTCATAGATTTTCATAACCCTATCCACGGGATAGCCAAGTAGGGAGTAATCGACCACTCCGCCAACCGGGTTAACATAACTTCCGCATAAATCCCGTGCACAACTCATCTCCCATGATCCTCGTCATGGTCTCTATGGCCATATTTTTCGCTGCCAACTGCAGCGGACTAAGGCCCAATAGAGCCTAGAGTGCAGCTGTTATGCTTATGCACGCTAATCTTGCACCTTATTTAGCTCCGTCCGGATTGTTCTTAAATTTGTTCTTACCGTCCTTGCAAAGGCCCCATATGTCGCAATTGGTCTGACTATCATGGTGTACATCCAGTAGTGTATTTCTGGATTACAGACGCAAGATTCCCCTGTATGCCCCCTGCATGCCCCCTGCACACCATAAGCGCATGCGTGGCTTTTTTTTATTGTCCAGTTTTATTCCTAGATACTTAACCTCCTTTCTTGCTGGTATTTCCCCACCCAGGAGTTCAATATTCCTCCATTGAGTAAGCTTTTCTAGTTACTGGTACTATCATGGTTTTGCCCAGGTTAATGTTTAACCACATCGTCTCAAACCATTGATTTACTATTCTGATTTCACAACAGGTTTTCTCGAATTTACCCCAGCTGTCAGAACAAATTCGTCTGTATAGCCCTTTGAGGAGGTATACGATCTTGATGTTCGCGACATCCATTAGAAAAATTATGTTTCTCAAGTGTCGACAAAAGCATTCAAATGTCTTCTTTTGTGGAAAAGTGGGAAGTAATATTCCACTTCATCTGCCTCTCTTAAAAGTTCTTTATCTGACCTTAAATTGGGTAAGAGATTTATGTCGAGTACGGTGATTCATAGTCTATTTAAGAGATTCTTAGAAGGAAAAAGGCACCCATTAATGACGATAGTATATCCAAATCTTTTAATTCATTAGAGCATCGTAGCAATATGGCATGTGTTTTACGGTCTCAGCGTTATTAAACGGAATATGAAATAAAGAACTTGACGAAGTAAAGAACTTAATTACCGATAATTGCATGTATTTGTATCGTATTTCGATAATTAATTACGGAGTAAGTTACTACTTTAACCTCACTATACGTTTGTAGAATAACCTTCTCCTGAACGTTTTTCTATAAACATCACTCTTTCTTTTCTCAGTCCAAAAACCTGTTTTCCTACCACCAGCTCTACAGTTAATCGTTATCTCCTGAATCCTCGCCTAATGAAGAAAGTACAAATACTAGTCAAATCATGAGAATAAAATATCTTATGCTGTATACACTAATCAGAAAAAGTCTGCGTACAAAACCATTATATCCAATATAATACAAAAAAATTACACAACAATAGCTTTTAAGAATATAAAATTATTTTTTTATTAAATCTTGTTTCACAGAAAATCGAATTAATTTTGTACAAATGAATTTAAAAAAGTAAGATTTTGTTGAAAAAATACGCAGAAAAAGTCTGCGTACAGAAGTGTTTGCACTTTCTTAAAATCTTATTTTTGTATATTTATAACAGCCTTAAAAGTACGTTAGTGCTTAGTTGGATGGTCTGTACTTTTGAGAACCACAGCCAATCTTTTTTGCATGGAGTAAAAGAGTTTTGTGGTGACTTCCAATGATATTTCCTCCCATTCAGTTGGCAAAACTTTTTTAATATAATTTTTGGTATTATAACATAATGGATAATTTATTGCTCAAACACATCAGATAAATAGTCAATGGGATTGTGATCTGGACACTATGGAACATGTTTTGGAACATTATAAAGCATCTAAAGCTTTAAAATATCGGCCGCGTTCCTAGAGTCGTTATCTACCGTAATTCAGTTTCGGTAAATTTTGCTTCCAGTTGACCTTTACAATATCTAGGTAAGCTCATTTGTTACAGTGGACTCAATAACCTGCAAATTGCCTAACCATTACAACTGCATCACCTTGTATGACGATGTCGCACAAATTATCTTTATGTATCGCTGTACCGGATTTTCTTCACACGAATTGACGACCCTTTATTCTAAAAATGCAATACTCACTCTCATCCAAAAATATAACCCTCTCAGAGAATTCTAATGGTTTATTTAAAAGCTATCTACCGAACAACATGCATCTTTGACTTTTTTTTAATGAAATAAAGAACTTCTTGCGTTTTAAACGAGCATGAAAACTATTTCGATTTAAATTAATGCTTTCCACCACTTTTGAGGCTATTATTCTGGGTTCTTGCTGCACAGAGTTCATGAGGTGTGTCTTTTCTCTCGAAATTAGTTTAAAAGACGGCCAGAACGATGTTTTTATAGAAACCCGCGAGTTACTTTGTAAAAGGTTATGGTTTTCTAGATAGAGAAGCGCATTTTCCTTACTTTTCTGCAACTTCTTGAAGGTTATTTCTTTCTTTAAAAATAAATAAATAAATAAATAAATAAACTTTCTTTCGGCAGGCTAAATGCTTTTTCTTTTTGAACCCACAAATTGAAAGTAATTTTCTTACAGCAAATACACATATTTGACTAAAAATACAATGACATTAACAGCTTTGAAATAAAAAACAACGATTAATATTGTTACAAAAATAAGGTTGGGCACCCCAGCGTTTATTACATCGCTAAAATAAATAAACAACGGCTGCAGGAACAACTATACGTGCTGTTTACAAGTAACCAAATCTACAACAACAAACATAAGCAGAGATAAAGTTAGTAAAAATAACACGGCAACAACAATACTTAAGCAACAAAGAAAACAAGTAACAGACAATAAACAAGCAACAACAAATACAAGCAACAACAAACTAACAGCAAAGAAAACAAGTAACAAACAATAAGCAATTAACAACAAACACTAACAGCTGGAAGAGGTAGCAGGCTACAAATGGCATGGCTACAAAATAACTAAAAATAAATTAAAAGAAAGAAATGGAATCTACCTGAAATATCGAGAGGTTCGAGTGCTTTCGATGTGTTGTTTACTCAGCCATATAAAAAGCATATCGATGCGAACAACAATCAGTTTATTTGTAGTGAACTCAGCGAGTACAGTTTATGTGTTGTAAGCTCAGCGTGAAGAGAGTTTGTTGGTTTCAACTCTGTGTGAAGAGAGCTTATAAGGAGTGAACCGTGAGGCTAGTAGTGAAGTAAAAACCAGTTTAGTTGGAGCTGACTCAGTAAAGAGAGTTAAGTGTGGATAACCTCTGGTTGAAAAGGTTGTGATCGAACCCAAGGTGTAACAACGATCAGGCTGGAAGATCCTTAGGAAGAAAGATCCGTCGAGTAATTGTTGTTGTTTACAAAATTTTAAATAGATGGAGTAGTTACGAATAGAAATTGTTATTGCTTGTGAAAAGGTTACAAACAGTGGAAGAGTGGAACACAAAATTTATTTTATTTTAACTACAATCTACGAACTCATAAATACACGTTTTTAAAAAGGTTAAAACTTAACAATATTAATTAATATTTTATGTGTACGCAGACTTTTTCTGGGTAAATAAATGCACTTTTCCTTTATTATGATGCCTAGCAATGAAACTACATTCTTTTGATATACAAATTTTGGTTATTATATGCTACAGGGATCTAAGACTTATTACAAGACCAACAAGTTTAGGCTTTGTTGCGAATCCTTAGAAATACAGAGTCTTGAATGAAATAAAAAATTTTGTGTGCAAACTTTTTCTGACTAATGTAAGTCGGTTTGTGCAATTTATATACTAAACGAAAGAAGTTTTTTACCTTTTAACCTCTATGGAATCAAATTATCGTGTGAGTCCCTGGGAAGCTTAGAAAATATATAGCAGCTTAGGTTCGATTACCAGCAATGAGCATGAAAATCTTCTTTATCATGGTTAGAGGAGCTTCGATCCCTCCAGATGATTCAGCCAAAAAACTACCATAAAAGGATTAGATACGTAAATATCATAGGAAGGTCAGACGAAGCTACCTCTCGGCGAAAAAGCAAAACCAAAGAAAAGATACGAGTGTATGATGAGCAACGACTACACCAAAACACAGAGAGCATTGTTTCTAGGCAACGATAGAGCGAGCACAGTCAGTAGTAACCTTAGGCCTGATACGGTAAACCGATCACCTACTTAGCAGGAACAAAAAATACATGACAAGTAATTAAAAAGACATTAAGACAAAGCAAACGTGATTTGTGAAAGCCGTATGCAGTAAAAAAATGATCTCTCAATAAGTCTAGTTTGAAACAAATTTAATCAATCATTTGGCTCAAACTAAAATTGTTAATGAACTAAGAACAAATTCAACTTTATTTTGTTTTTTTTTTTACTATGGACAATAAAAAATGACAACCTTTGTGGCTTTACTTTCGAACGACAAAAAAAATCCATCAACAGCTAATGCGTATAGAAAAACTCAGCCTTAAAGCATAAATGCAATAGCAATAGAAGAAGAAAAAAAAAAGAAAAGAATACGAAAATAAAAGTTTAAAAACAAAGCAACTTCCAAGAAGACGCCCAAGTAGTAAGTATGTGATATGAAAGGCGAAAAATAATAAAACCCACAAATAATTTCTTTTTTTTCTTAATAGAAAAGAATATTCATTGTAGACATCTAAGGCATTCATGACGTTTCAAACGAATGAGACTACATAGCACTGGGCGTTTGTAAGGGTGTGGAAAAGGCTTTGGTTATAAAAAAATAAATGAGAAGTCAACCAACACCCAGTGACTTTTATAGGAAGAGGGAGTTTGACATGAACATTGAACCGCAAATAACAAGGACAGGAAGAAAAAGCATTAAGAGTTGAGACAATACAGAATAAAATACACCCTACAAATCATAATTTTTATATTCGTTATAAAACAGCATCCTCATTACTTTTAAGAAATTCTTTAGCAGATAAAATATAGTTTTTTTCTAGTTTATGTAGAATATTTTTAATTAAAAAGAAAAATCTTTAATAAGATTGTCTCTCATATAGAGCTTCCATAGAGGTATCTGATCAAAGTATAGAAGATATACGAAAATAATAGGACACTTTCAGATCCGAATAAAAAATGGAGCAATAAAATCCACATAATTTGAACATACAAATTCCAGTTTAAATAATTAAAAATTAAGCGAAATGTAAAATAAAGTAAAAATAATGAAAGAATTTTTTGCCTCTAGAAGAGATGAACATAAAAACAAATGAAATGGGCTGCGAAGACAAAAATGAACTTCACCCTTGGCATCAGACATTGCAGCAACAAGTAAAATTTGTAAAAAAAAGAATTTTAACAACAAACATTGAAAACTAGAAAAACAAAGAAAAGAAAAAAAGAAGAAAAACAAAAAAACGCGTAATCATGATTAATTGCAGGATAAATGACTCTACAACTCACCCGTAAGGACATCAGAAACAACAAGAAAATACAAAGACGACTGCACGCAATATCCTCCTTAAAGAGATGAGTCGTGGAAAAAACAAGCAGAGAAAAAGAACAAAATATTCAATAAAATGAACTCTAAATGCAGCTTTTAAATTATTTACTTGTAAACCACTTGTGTGTCTAAAGGATCTTTTTTCGTTTTTTGCTTGTCCAGCATCAGCCAGTCATTCACTCATTTATTCATTAACGGAATGACTAACTTAACTTGTTCTTGTTTTTCTTTTTTGTTTTGGCTGTTAATGTCTAAAAAGGATATAAAATTTATTTATGTGTTTAAAGGTTCTTTCTTCCCTGATATTAAAAGACTTGAGAGAAATTAAGAATTTTTGTAGAGAAACTCCATGTTAATTAATTAGATTTTTTGGGATAATCTTAAACCAAATCGTTATATAATTGTATAGACTTTCATGTCAAATAATATTAATTTTTATTTAAACCCTCTGTATACGCCATATTGAATCATCATAACAAACGCTAACAATGGTCAGTCATCGATGACTAACGATAATTTTACTTCAGTGTCATACATTATTTTTTAATGTTATTGTCCCAAGTTTTATAGATTAAAGAAATTGATTTTATCTTGCACTCGTCCGTGTATTGGTGACAATATAATCGAGAATCAATAGTGTTAACTGATAGGCGTTGCAGATAAAATCCAGCATAGTTCAACATGTAGTCGACTCATAAGAGACAATGTCGCTTAAATTTGGCAAGTTTTTTTCGAGCATGATAACTCACCATGGTTACTTCTAAACTCTATAAATTCAGTCTTATGTTTTCTAGTGCTCCTTTTTTCCTACACATAATAAGAATTCCAAGTGTTAACACAGTACGCGCCTTGTTTCTTTAAACTCATTCCGAATCCACTACATATCTGCCATAATAGTCGATAACCTTTTATATGTATATTTCCGCAGTTTGGAGGATCATTTTCTTTTACCTTTTTAATAGACAATTTTTTGTATACTACGAAGAAAGCTGTAGACTGACGGTGCATGGTTCGGGTCATATGGTGATGGATGCATTATAACCTCCCACTGAATTGTTGTCAAAAATGAGTCTGACCTGAATGCTCTTTTTTACTGCTGTCTTTTTAAGCAGTAGAAATCATAATTATTTATTTTACTACTTGGTTGTAGCAGTTCAGAATCTATAATGTCCTTTTATTGCTTTAAAATTTCTGAGAATGAAACTACTGCAAAAGAATCGAACAATCTACTCCTGGGTCTGGCATTTACACACAGCGAATAAATATTTCAAATTTATTGTCACTTTTTCAAAGTTTCTTTCACCTGAATTGTCACATTTTAAACACGAGTTTGAGAGATTTCTAAAAAAGAGAAAATAAATCAAAAAAAAAAAAAAAACTATCGAAGCTAAATACAAGAATTTTTGGATAAAAGCTAACTATGTTGCACCTTAGCAAATATTATTAAAAATTTTTGAGCTATAGCTTTACTATTATCAAATTGATGAATTGTCTTTTGTCAGAGACGAATGCCATTTTTTTGCCGTTACCTACTTTTACTATTTGAAAAAGATGGTGGCTAACAAAGTTTTCTATCTGCAAACCATGGAATGGTAGTTTTCGGTTTTACTAGCCTCGCTTTTTAGGGGATCGGCGTTTCATAAACAACTGCCTAAAATGACAAAAACGTACCAGCACAAGGTTTAAAAATATTTAAGAAGTATGCTTAAGTGGAATCTTAGATTGAGACCAGTCTTGCCAGTCTATATTTTTTTTTTAATAACTATACTTACTAACAAAATCCTACTTTTCCCTACACGATAAAAAGATTTCCACTACGAATAACCCTACGCATTATAAACATTAAATGTAAGAAAAAACAATACAAGTATACACAGAAATGTCCTATTTTGAGTTTTAAATTCAAATTAGTTAAAATACATATATGTTATGGAAAACTTTTTTTAATTCTTATTCATAACATGATTATACAAAGTTTTGTATCAGAGCAACTTAAAACTATTTCTTAAGCTGGGTCACACGATTGACTCAAATACACCAATCTGATACAAATTTTATTGTAACAAATTAGCACACAGTAATCAAATAAACCCAATTAAATATTCTGTATTCACACGGTTGTCTTATTTTATACAAAATTTATTGTCACAAGATGGCGCGAAACAATGTATTGACAATAATTGTCACAAAGCTGCCACACGATTGTTTTAGTTTACGGCCACTCTGTGAATTAGCTGTTGTGGTAAAATAAATTAATTTTTTTTTGTGTTCAAAATGGTTTGTTCTTAAAAAAAAAGAAAATAGCGCCTTCTTTATTTATATTCAGGTCATTTAGTGAACTAATAAATAAAAAAATGAAAAATGGAAGTGTGTGTGTCAGATATTGGCTCACAAGTAGGGCCATTGCATTGCATTGGATAGTGCATATGAGAAAAAATTTCAATAAATTAAAAAAAAACTTAATTCATTTAAATACTTATTTATTTAAATTGGAATATAATTACAAATTATATTTAATCCTCTAATGTAAAGACGATTATCAGGTGTCCGCATAATAAAAAAAAGAAAAAAAGGAATGGTGCAAGATTATGTTGCAATTCACACATAAACAATTAAAAAGCATATTTTAATGGATAACAATTATAACCACCGTATAAACACGTGTTTTTTCAGAAAGATATCAATTAAAAAACAAAAATTGGTGATAATTGTCTTCTTTAATTGCCTCACAAGAATACAATAAATGTTGGTGAATTTTTGGAATTTACATTGGTGCATGATTGCCGATAAAGCTTTCACACAGTTGTCGTACCAGGGTTGCATTTGATTGGGATAAATAAATACAATAATATTATCAGTTGCCGTATGAGCCAATAAATTGTACAATTACACGAATGGCATATACAACACACTAATTATTGGTGCATTACGACAATCGTGTGACCCTTCCTTTAGGAGATTGGGGACGCTGGAATGAAATATGTCCTCCATTTTTTTACGATTTAAAATATTGCACAAAATAATTTTTTTTATAATTTTTAACAGCTAATGTCCATTTTATTTAATAAAAAGTGAAAATAAAGAAATGAAGAGTAGTTTAGTCCTTCTTTCAAAAGCCTTGAAATCGTCTTTTAATTTTCGCCAATTCTTTGTGTAGTAGCTCTCCTTGCTCATAATTTGTATCACCTACACTAGGCGACAATAGAAAGTATAAATTCGTAATATTTTCAAAACCTATATTAAAATTTGAAATAGTAACGTATCTGAAAAATAAAAGCTAGTTTTGAAACATACAACATTGAAAAATTTTATGTTTGGGGCTTTTTATAAATCAATGTATAATACACACGCGAAAATTGCAAGTGTAAAAGTCAAATATATTGAATGAAATTATTTCCTACATGAAATTATAACTACTCATTATTTTCTGCGTGTATCCTCTCGATTTACAATGACAACATGAAGTCGTTTCGGTTTACTTTCAACAAACTTGTTTAATGCTTATCAAGGGATCCTTGCACCAGTATCCTTGTTCGAAAGGTATATTAATGTCTAGAACCGGTGATATTTTAAAAATAGGGTTCAAATCTGATAATTGAGACAAACATTCCCATATTTGGTTTTAATTAAAAAAAAAATTACTTTACAATGTATAATGATAGAAGAGAATCGATCCTTATTTAATTTTTTTCGGCCGTTTTCCTAATATTTTTCTGAAGTATTTACCAAACACATTAGCAGCGATATTTTCATCGATTTTTAGTAATTTATAGACACTTCTTTTTGAGAAATACACCTAAGCCATTATCACCCTCTATTATGCTTTACAGTATGCTGAGCGATATTAAGTCTGCCGTGGTATCAACATAAAAACTCAAAGGAATCTCTAAATTATTGTAATTCTTTTAAACTACAAACTTTTCGCGAATATGAAAAATCTGTCCGATTTTCCTTACGCTTCTGTTTTAGTAGGAAAAAAACTTACATGTAGGGATATTCCCCTACTTCTGGCACCACTGTTTGACACCCACAAGTTCAAAGTGTTCGATGTTTCCATATTAATTACAAAATTATACAAATTTACTGAGCGTATGAGTAATTTTTAATTACAGAAGAATTATTTATCATACGTTCCAGTGTAATATAGAGCATAGTTTAAGGAGTTTAATTTAATGAATAAAAAATTTGTTCTCGTAATAACGACGGATAGGAATATAATAATTATGGTCACAACAATCCGCTTTTTCGTGATCTATTGAGGATGTGTTTTTAAGATCGATAGGATTAATGAATAGGTTAACTGTTATACAAACTGTCGTACTGAGCACACTTTTAGACATTTATGATCAGTATACTCTGGCAAATTGTCATGAATAGATTAACGCTTGAACAACGCTACCAGATCTAATTTACTTTAAAAATCAGTCATCAATTTGTGCAAAATACAGACGATAAAAACGATAACAAACGAAATTGCTGCATAAGAAATGAAATCTATCCACAACAGAGCCTACAAATTTCAGTGCATCCAGAAAAATGCGCTATTTGGTACGATTTACTTGCTGCTGGCATCATTAGATCTTCTCTATCTATTGAGGGTATTACCGCACCATGATCAATGATTTTTTGTTTGAAAATACGAACGACATTGATCCGGATGAGATGTGGCTTAGCAGGATACAGCCATAAGGCTACTAAAACCATCAACTTAAACTTAATCGGTTATTGACTACCGCAGATTTCTTATGAGATGGCTGAGCATTATAATATTCATATTATATTGGTGCCAGGTCACAGCGACATTCCAGGAACTTTAGGGCTGATGAATTGGCCAGACATGGCACAATTATTAGACTCACTAATGGACTCTCCACGTTGGGAAAACCATTGGAAACATGTAAGTTCATGATTTACAATAAAGTAAGAGACTCCGTCAACGCAGCGTGGGCAGCTTCGGAAACGGACAAGATAGCGCAACAAATCTGCCCAAAGCTGGATATTAGACACACGAAATATCTGCTCAATCTCCAAAGAAGCACACTCAGTGTAGTTGTCGGGGTCATTACTGGACATTGTATAATGGGCACTCATGCCAGGAGGCTTTGACTGAGTCACCTGGCCAACGATTTCTGCAGAAGCTGCAGAGATGAGGAAGGGAAGGAGAAAATCCTTCACCTACTGTGCACATACCCAGCGCTATGTGGCTGGAGAAAGAGGCACCTGAGCTTCTATCATGCGACTGGGCTTATAGAGCTATCGAATACGGACATTTGTAGGCTTAGCGGGTTTATTATAAGTTCTGGGTGGTGCCATATATAGGAGATGATGATCCACTGTAGTATCACAACGCGCCTTCGTGTGCTCCTTCTTTCGGGCAGCCAATTCTGCCTATCTACCTGCCTAAGGCTCTATCTGGCTTAAAAGGAAAATAAACGATATAAAAATCTTAAACATGTCATGAATTATATGTCATGGTTTAAGCTAAAATCAGCATTTATTAGGAATTTGTTTCATAAAGTAAGCCAAAGATAAAAAGATTGATGCTCTTCAGCAAGGCTTTCTAAGCATCCAAAGATAAGTCAAATAAAAGTCAATCGTATCCATATTTCTTCATTATTCAGACTACATTTTTTGATGAAAAGGCACATGTTTCTCTGGATAAAATTTGGTAGATCATATACCAATAACTTCACTAAATATCTTACCTTCTTGCAGGACGAGTTTTTAAAATCTAAACAAATCGTAAAATATATTTGATTGAGAAATAAAACTAACCTGAAACGAAAAATATACAAAAATTATTAGTTCAGTTGAAAAATTTATAAATAATTTATAAGAGTGCGGACAAAAACCAAAAATACATACAAATTCTAAATGTTTAAAAAAATCAGAAACTACGTATTATCAGACGGTATGTTGTTGAAATACGCTCACGAAGATTCCAGTTTGGGCATATATTTAAAAAGTTTTATATGTAAGTAAAGCTCTCGTAATGAGCACCTTGGTCATAGCAATATAAGTACCAGAGAAAATTAGGAAAAGTGTTCATGAATAGAAAAAAGCTTTATTAGTTTCTCTTATCTTCTTTCGAAAGAGATGGACAGGAAAGTAATGGAAAAAATGCTTGTGATAAGCATACTATAACTGACATATTAACCCTTATTTATATTATAACTGAGCGCACTGTGACCAAATAAATGGTTTGAAAAGACTCATAAGTATGAAACTGCCAGAATAAGCAAGAAATGAGGGACAGTGAAATATCATTGATGTAATTAGGTGAGTTCAACATACTCATATCGAGATCAAAAATCGAGCTTTAAATGTTTAAATGTAGGAGCACGCGATGATCGTAATGCACCAATGACACTGGTCTACAGAAAAAACACCCTTAAATAAAACTATATGGAATATAACGATCTTGATGAGCTGAATTCAAATCCGTTTTCAGTATTTTTGCATCGGGCTCAAATTTTTTCTTATGGGCGTGGCAAACTTTTCGCTCAAAATATGGTAGTTATGTCAATATATTTCATCAGAACTTGAAAACGACTTGACCGATATTAACTTGTTTATTATGCCAATCGTGTTATAATACAATATATTGGCTCATATGGCAACTCACAATATTTTTGTGCTTATTTATCCCAATCAAAAGCAACCCTGGTGCGACAATCGGGTAAAATCTTTATAGGCAATTATGCACCAATATAAATGCGGCAATTGAAGAAGACAATACTTATCAAATTTTATTTTTTAATTGATTTCTTTCTGGAAAAAACACGTGGCTGTACGGTATTTATACTTGTCATGCCTTAAAAATTCATTTTTTAACTATTCAAATATTAATTGCATCACAAATAAGCGGACACACGACAATCAAAGCCGATGCAATTTTTAATTTCTTAGAGTACAAATTGTCTTTAGAGGATTAAATATAATTTGTAAATATATTCAAATTTCAATAAATAAATATTTAAATGGATTATTTTTTTTTAATTTATTGAAATAAATGCCCCATCAATGGCAATTCCTGTGAGCCAATCTCTAACTCACACACTTGTTTCTATTTTTATATTTTATTTATTTATTTGTTCACTAAATGTGCTCAATTTAAATAGAGGACGCTATTTTCTTTTTTTTTAAAGAGCGAACCATTTTGAACACTAAAAAAAGTTAATAAATTTAATTTACAGCTGATTCACAGAGTTGCCGTAAAATAGAACAATCGTGTGACAGCGCTGGGACAATTATTATTAAGACATCGTTTCGCGCTATCTTCTGACAATAAATTTTGTATAAAATAAAACAACCGTGTGAATACAGTATTTTTAATTGGGACAATTTTATTATTGTGCGCTTATCAGTGTTGCCGTTTTGGTTATTTTTAACCAAAAATGGTTATTTTTTCTTTGATGTGTAGATGTGTACTTTTTTTCTATTTTGGTTACTTTTTTCTTAAAGTAAAAAAATAAAGGTAACGTTTACTACCCAGGTTCATACTGAGTAAATCACTTCAGAAACTGGAGTTTTGGCAAAATTTGGCGCTTTGTTGTGAGTATGCTATGACCTTTCCATTCCTTCCCATCCCTCTAAAATGACCCAATTTCTTATACTCTGTTCTAAAGTGAAAGATACTCGCATCGAAACAAATGGTGTCTGAATTATAAGGCAGCTGAAACTATTTTCTAAATAGTTTTAACTGATCTTGGAAGATTTGTCCGATGGTTGTTCTAACAGATCTATTTTTATCGCCAGTAATGATTGAATGCCACTATAGCTGTTTCCGACTTGAATAGCTTTTGGAGTTTGAAAATAATCTTCGTAGAGTAATGCCTTCAATTCATCATCACCGAACATTTTTGCCTGAACTCGAAGGTCTTCCTTTTTCATGTCAAAATCATTACTTCTAAACTGCATAAATAATTTCTGTTACGCTGAAATCGCAAAACAACAAAATTTCGTTAATTATACTATTTCGTTCAGTGGCTAAGTGAGAATAAATATCAGACACATTTCACTTCAACGCTATTGTTTGGTTTGGGTATTTAGCGATTCATTAAGATATCTGTTAGTAAAGGCTATTGAGCTAAAATTATCCACAAATAAATCTTAGAACCTCTAAACTAAACATATGAGAGAACGATATTTTCTATTGGCAAAGTTTGTTAATAAATAAGTAAAACGCTTAGAATAAATAGCAGAATATATATAATCAACAGTTGTACCAAGTAATTTCATACATAAAATGATATTTTTATGTTTTTTGTATTAAAATTATGATTTAAAATTTTGGTTATTGTTTGGATACCTTTATATTAAGATTTGGTTACAAAAAAATCGAAGTTGTGGCAACGCTGGCGATAATTTGGTGTATTTAAGGCAATCGTGTGATCCCAGCTTAAAACATGGCCAAAAAAAAAATATTAAAAATAAAAATAAAATTATATCTAAAGGCTGTAGTCAATAATTGATTGATAAT
Source organism: Wohlfahrtia magnifica (assembly GCA_023159175.1). NCBI lineage: Eukaryota > Metazoa > Arthropoda > Insecta > Diptera > Sarcophagidae > Wohlfahrtia > Wohlfahrtia magnifica. The sequence continues at coordinate 636,190 of JAKWBJ010000019.1, read as the reverse complement.
TTCTTAATTTCAGTCCCTTGGTCAAGATGTTAATATGATTTATTTTAATGCAGTCTTCCACTAATTAATATTTTTTAAAAGGTGGTCCAACCATAATGCACGTAAATCAAGTTTTTTGACCAACGTAATTTAAAATTTTTTTGTTTCAGTGTTTGAGAAATTCAACCATGGTGAGGTACGCAATTAAGCAGCGCGTTAAGATTGTTGAAGCCTTTTATAAAAATCAAAAGTATTTTGTGCATTTCGTAATTTTTTTGGTCAGTGTAATCGACCAAATGTGCCTACGATCGGGATAATTTTGCGCAAATTTCAGCGAACTTCTTGCCTAGTTTGTTCTGTGGAAAACATTGCTGTTGTTCGCGATAGTATGGCAAAAGAGCCGTCAATCTCTACTCGTCGTCAAGCCTAACAAACGCGTGATGATAACGAACTTCTTGCGGCCAGAAATTGATGATATGGAAATGGACCATATATGGTTCCAACAGGATGTTGCCACTTGCCACACAACCAACGAATAAATGCCACTTTTGCTTGAGAAATTCAATGGTCGTATTATCTCATGTCGTGGCGATGTTAATTGGCCCCACGATTATGAGATTTGACACCGTTGAACTACTTTCTTAGAAGATTAAAAAAAAAACTGTTCATCAATAAGCCAAGAACAATTCAAGAGATAAAGGATGAGATAATTCGCTAACGACATTGAATTTCAATTCTGTCTTAGAGTCATTAAAAATTTGGACCAATGGACCAATGCCATCGAAGCTGTGCAAGCATTTGACCATTTTACACATAATTATCATAATAAGAAATTTTAAGATAATTCTATGAAAATTTTTTGTTTTATTTACTATTAACAACGTTTATTGTGGTTCGCCCTCCATTTATAAGTAAACAATAAAATAAAATATAATATTCAGTTCTTATCAAATTTTGAATTAGAAAGTAGGGAAGATTAAACATTTTTTTTAGATTGTAAGCATAGTTGCAGAAATGTAATTGGAACAAGCTCTAAATCGGGAAGGTTTACTAGTGAGGAGGATAACGACAGCTCATTTTTTGACAATGCGGATTTTGTTTCAGAATTTGGGATCAGTTTTACAAAATGAGTTTTGATAGAAAGCCAAAGTAAGCTGATTTTTCTATATATGTTTAAAGCCCCCGTTGCTGCTCATCAAATTGGCACTGATAGCTTTAGTATCGGTAGTGTATAACCAATAAATACAAAATATTGCAGACAAAACAAGCAAATCGGTTCATATTTCATGAAGATGTCGTCGAAATTCACTAATTCTCATGAAAGACATGTGGCGAAATAGCATTCAGTAGACAAAGTCGAATTCAGAGCTTTTATCGGTATATTGTTGTATGCTGACCTAAATAATTAAGGTAAAGGGTTCGCCAAATAAAATTTTTTTTTTAAATGCTATAAAAAAAAAAATTCTGAATATTTTCTCAAATTTCTTTTTTTATTTGAAAATACAATCCTTCCAGTTAATAATGGAAAATAATTTCATTCAAATGGCTGCCTCGGCTGGCCATGCAGTAGCCTACACGATCGGTCCAATTTTTAAGCACATTATCGATTGTGTGCAGCTGTATTTCACCAATATTGTCCATTAAAGCGTCAATTGTCTCTGGCTTGTTGTCGTAACACTTATCTTTGACGGCACTCAACAAATAATAGTCCAACGGTCTCAAATCCTAGCTCCGAGGTGATCAAACCACATCAGCTCTGCGGCTGATAATGCGATCTTCAAAAACAGGGCGCAAAACATCGAGTGTATCTTCGGCTGTGTGGAACGTAGCGCCGTCCTGTTGAAACCAAATGTTGCTAATATCCTCCTCTTCAATTTTTGTGAACAAAAATTCGTTTAGCATGGCCCTATAACGATTGCCATTGACTGTCACGGCCACTTCTTGCTCATTTTCGAAGTAAAATGGCCCAATTATGCCTCTGGACCGAAATCCGCACCAAACAGTGACTCGTCTTGGATGTATCGGCTGTTCAATATATTCGTCCGAGTTTTCTGTGCCCCAAATGCGACAATTTTGCTTGTTTACATACCCACCAAGATTAAAATGAGCTTCATCTGAAAAGATGATTTTTTTTTGGCAAAATCGCCATCTTCTGTAAGTCGATCGCAGGCCCACTTAGCGAAGCATATATACAACCATATTCGTTTAGCGGAAGGATAAAACTAATTATCTGTCAAATCAGACATGAGCTAAGTGTTACCATTCATGAAATAAGCACTAGTTGAAGAAAAACCTGAGATGGTGGACCCTTTATAATGTGTATGACAAAACTTAGAGTTGTAACAATTCTGCGACATATACGAGTAAATTTCGATGACAAGTCTACTGTGTCACTACATAACGCAAAGGACAATTTTGCACTTTTTGGCGAAAAGACTTTGCTAAAATCGTATATACCTGGAGCTTACTTAACAATTGACACCCATTTGGTGTAGATAAGCGAGCAAGTGTCGTTTCGGCAGTACATGTCACCAAAGCCAGACAATTGTGATTCATAAATACATTATCCTCTTGAAGGAGTAGGAGCAAAGACACGTTCTACCGATAAAAATAAGCCAGAAATTATTATTGACTATAACAGAACCAAAGGCGGTGTAAAGAAAAACAAATTTTTGGATCCTCATGCTTCTGGCAATCAATACTATACGATGATGACTTTTGTCACCAGCCGAGTTTATCACAATAGGCAAAGAAACATTGTAGATGATGTATATACCCAGCAGAGATGTACAGCATGTGGTGCAGTATTTCTAGCAAAAATACTTGTGAATATACAAGTATTTGATTTCCTGTAATCTTAGTGAAACAAAAAATAGTTAAACAAGTTTAAATTACAAAAATATTACGTAAGTTCTTTGTATAGACATCTGAGGCATATTTTGAATTGATTTGTTATAACGTTTTCTTGACTTGATTAGTCTTAAAACTAAATGCAGAGCAACACTCAGTAGACAAAGCTTTTAAATGTAAACTGGTTTCCCATTAAAAATGGATTCTTTCGAGCAAATTTCTTTGTATTTAAATCTTTCTTAAGACGAAGACAAAAAAAAAATAATAAAAAAAGCTTAAGAACAAATTACGCCGATTCACCTTTAAAATCTAATAGATTTACAAAATGTCTTAGATATGAAAATAAATTTCCTTACGAGACACATTATTTATTTCTTTTATAAAAGAGAGAAAAGAAGACAGCAAACCAAAATAACTTAAAATTATATTTTATCGATAATCTCTGCATAAACTAATAAAATTGTTACTTTAGAGCCAGCTGACCACAAAAACAACAAAAACAACAAGAAAAAGTCAAAAAGCCAAAAGACTAAAATTAAATAGAAAATTTTCGTAAATCTAAACTAACAGCTTCACCGCCCAAACAAACGCTTGTGTAAGGAAACTTTACACGTACACGTGTTAGTCGTATAGGTGTTTGTTTGTATGTGTATTAGTGTAATCCCTTTATATGATTACATGATTCTTAATATTCCAAGGCAAACATGATTTAATACAATTAGCAAAAAGAAAAAGGACGAAGAAGGATAAAAACTAAAACCAAAAAACAAAATAAATAAATAAATAAATAAATATAACACTTGGAAAACAAATTTAGTCAAGTGAAACATACACACACGCACACATACATAACTAACTAAAAGACTTACATGTGGAAAAATTCTCATGATACCTTGGAAGTTTGTGTGTATGAGCTGCATATAGGATGGTGTCATGGTATTTGTGTGTGGCTTTAAAAAAGGATTTGATTTCATTTTACAGTAAAGTGTTTAGAAAATAGAACATATGAAATGTTTTTAATGCCACATGATCCTAATGGTGGTTTGAAAAGATATTTATGTATCCCACTATCCTTGAACTCTCTTTAGATTATTCAGATTTACAGAAAATATTTTCAAATCTTCTAAACTCTCTATTGTGTTTATAATAGGCTTGCCAGATGATCTTGAATTCCCTTGGTTTGTCAAGATTTCTTCAAAAGTGGGTTTGTAAAAAGCTGTCAAACATTTTAGTGAATTAACAAACACAGTGTTTTAAGTGTATTTGTTTCTCAGTTTAGTTTATCTAATAAAATTGAAATTCAATTTTTATACAGTATGCAAAACCCATATTCGTACACTCGATAAAAATTAGAAAATTTACAAAATATTTAACGCATAAGAAAATTTTTGAAAATTTCGTGTCTATTTATTATTTTTATGACAAAATACAAGTAATACGTAGGTATCATATAAATCGACCGCTAGATGGCGGAGTATTGACATATTGGTTAACAAAAACCGTATTCGTACAATTTCAATAAAATTAAGAATATTATGCATAAGGATTAAGATTAATATTTTGTTGGATATCCTTTTTGCTTTATGACAGCGTCTTGGCATCGATTCCACTAGTTTGGAAGTTAATTGTGGTGATTTTTTAATCCATTCCGTCCTCAATGCTACTTTCAGGTCGTTTACAGTTCTAATGTCGTAATGTTTAAAATTTTTCTTGAAAATTGACCACAAATTCTCAATAGGATTGAGATCTGAATTTGGAGATGGCGTGTTGAGGCATTTGGGACAGTTGTACAGAATCCAAAGTCGGAAGACCAGCGCTATATATTTGGGATCATTGGCCTGTTGAAAAATAAAATCCTTGGAAATGCCAATTTTTTTTGCACTTTGCTTCACATTTTCTTTAAAATGGTATTTATATAGTCCCTTGCTGTAATGATTCCATCAATGAAATCTAGACTCCCAACTCCTGATACAGAAAAGCATTCCCAAACCAATACCGAGCCTCGACTATGCTTGAATGTGGGAATTAGGTTATGGCGAAATAAGCTCGTGTTCTTCTCTCGCCGAATTCTGTTAATTTTATATTAAATATGGACTCATCCGTAAAAATAACCCTTTTCCAGATGTTGAAATCCTTATTTGGTACTTTTTAGCAAACGCAACGTTTTTGCTTATTAATCATGCTAACAAATGGTTTTCTGACAGCATACCGACTTTTGAATCCAATTTTTTTTAATGTAATTTCGAACTGTTTGAGGTGTAATCTGAATTCCAAGTTCGGTTCCTAACTTACAACCAGTGTAACACCAGTTATAAAAGAATCGATACGAAATTGGCGACGTAGTAATGAGCAAGATGTTAACTTGCGCCGGTTTACATTTTGCCGCGATTTTTTAAATTGTAAAGTTTTTTTATATTTCGATACCGCGTATTGTATAGTAGAAGCACCGCGCTTCATTATTTTGGCAATTTCCCGTAAAGATTTTCCATCAATGTGTAGATCTATTACTCTTTTTCGTTGTTCATCTGAAAGTTCACTTGATTTTCTGCCCAAGTTGAATTTTTCCAACTCTGATATTTTATAAAAATACAGACTGCAACAATAAAAACGGGGTACCACGCAAATAAAATAGAGTTTAAATCTCGCATAAACAACGAGAAAAATATGGCATTCCCATCTGTACGAATACGGTTTTTGTTATCCATTACGTAAATACTCCGCCATCTATTAATATGGGTTTTGCATACTGTCATTAATTTATTAAACCAAATATGTGACGTTTCGATCGATGCCTTTCTTCATTTTTGGAGTATAGCGAAAAACTGATCCACTTGCCTTTTGCATGCCTCTAGAAAATTTAAATTAACACCACTAAGAGACTTCTGCAAAGTTCGAAACAAATGAAATTGTTTGTTTTCTGCGATTTTTTGTTTATTTCTTTCAGGGGGCGATTTAAAAGTTTAAATTTAAAAATGCCATAAAATAAAAACGGTTTGTAATATGCAAATTCAATTGTTTCGCTTAGAATTAAACACTATTTGATACATATGGCTGCCGCGACTGGCCTCACAGTATCCCATTCGATCGGACCAATGTTCGAGAACTTTTTCGAGTGTGTGGTCGTATTTTAGCAATATTATGACGAATGTTAGCCTTCAAATGCTCAATTGTCCCTGATTTGTTGGCACAATACTTGTCTAAACGTCGCCCCACAGAAAATAGTCCAACAGTGTAAAATCGCAGCTTCTTGGACGCCCACTGACATCACCATTTCGGCTAATTAAACGGCCATCAAACGCTTAACGCAATAAGTCGATTGTAGCATGAAATGTGTGGCAAGCTCACCATCCTGTTGGAACCAAACATCGTTCACATCGATACCATGAAGAGCGGGCACAAGTCACACCAAACAGTAACTCGTAATAGGTGCATTGACCACGTTTCGGTTTTCTGAGCCCCAAATACGGCAACTTTGCTTATTAACGTAGCTATTAAGATGAAAATGAGCTTTTTTTGTCATTATTTTTGGAAATAAGTTTCCAATAAATCCCAAAATTGCCCACGCCTAAATCGATTCATTTCGTTCAGTGGAGGTAATATACTAAATTTTGTGTAATCTGTCACAAAACTGATTTAAGTATTGCAAGAATCGAAATACCCGCTGGTGCAAATTGACGCGTAGTTTTAAATATGGTAACACTTCTTCTCTAACAGCTTTTATTAACTATTATTTTAACTATCATTTACTATTTTTACTTAGATTTTCGTTTTTTATTGGACACTTAAAACGATATATAAATACATACTGTTACGTTTTTACTTTTTTGAAAACGTGTATTTATGAGTTCGTAGATTGCAGATAAAATTAAATAAATCTTGTGTTTAGTTTTAATTAAAAAAAATCCTTTATTCAACACAGTTTTGTGCACCACTGCTTGTAATCTTTTTACAAGCAATAACAATTTTTATTCTTAATTACTCCTTCTGTTTACAACTTTGTAAGCAATAACAATTACTCGACAGATCTTTCTACTTAAAGATCTTCCTACCCGATCGTAGTTACAACTTAGGTTTGATCACAACCTCGTCAACCAGGATTTAACCACACTAAACTCTCTTACACTGAGTTATAAACGATAACACGTTCGCTGAGTTTACACCAAATAAACTGTTTGTGGTTCGCACCGATGTGCTTTTTCTATGGCTGAGTAAACAACATATCGAAAGCTCTCGAACCTCTCAATTCAATTCAGTCCGTTTTAATTGGATTACTTGCTTTCATCGCTATAATTGTTGGCAGTAGAGCTCAGAATCAGGTTGCGGAAGCTCAAAGAAAACCCTTCCAACCCCACCAGACACACAACTTTACGTTTCTTGGCGTCAATCTCGGTTCTGCCTCCGTCTGCAAAGCTTCAACTTGCTTCGTTCAAGATCTTTTTCTCACATTACTGTCGCACATTATCCACTTTTCGTTGCCCGTATTCATTCGAAACGGTCAAGCAAGCTATAATGTTGCGTGATGTAAGATATTATCAGAAATATTGCATTTTAGAGCGATCTAACGACCATTCGTAAATATGTCAAGAATTTTGCAATGTTGAATTTGGCAACCCTACTTTGTAATCATATTCTATTAAAGTTCCTAACATCATGCCATTCACTGTATTCATGCAGACATAGTCAGTCACTGTCATAAAAACATTCTACTGTAGTTTAGATATGTATTACCTCCACTTTCTTAAGAACAAATAGCAAAAATAGGAACAACAAGAACTATATCAAAAAAGTAAAACAATTAATCAGAATGTGTTTTGAATATTGAAATCTTTACTAAAACGTGATTTCAATACGTAGAAGTTTAAATATTAGTTTTCTAAATTATTTTTTTTTTAGTACATTGTCAAGTCATTGTACAATGTCTATAAATATGTATATTTGTCTACGCCTGTGTAAACCATACGGTTAATATGGCATTTATTAATACAAATGTTTTCCCATTACTTTCATAGCCCACTGTATGAACGTGCTTATGTGTGTGTGTGTTTGTATATACATATGTAAATAGGCATGTAATTTAAATGACGTTGCCAAAAGGATAATTAGATTACATGCAAATTAAATGCACTGCAGGGAATTTAATGCACAGTTTAAACAAGAGTCAACAAGTTAGTCAGCCAGCCAGTCAGTCTGCCAAAAGAGTAGACAACCCACAAAAAAACAAAATAAAAAACAAAAAAGTGTGGAGTAAAGTTTCATTCAAAGAATTTTTAAGTTATTTTAACCCTCAAATGGTAAATTTAAAATACTGTGAGACGAACAGGCAATCTTCCAGCCAAATAAAAGCTGTGTAGACACTCTAAGCAACATAATAATCTCTAAAATTGTGTAATACCTGTACCTACTGTTCGTCGACCTTAAGAAAGCATTCGATGGCATTAAACAGACTGCCGTATGGAAGGCATTGAGAAGAAAAGCAGTAGCCTACAAAACAAACCAAACAATAAAAGTAATGTACGATAATTCAGAACTCTCTGTTCTTCAACCATTCCATACCAACGCCGGAGTAAGGTAAGAATGTCGACTTCCACCTCTACTATTCACCATTGTACTGGATTAGATCATGAGAGAAGTCTGTTCATAACGAAGAGTTATAACATGGAGTCTTTCTCAACAACTCGTGGAGCTAGATTATGCAGATGATATTTGTCTACTCTCACACAAGAAAGACTGGCTCGCAATGTTGGACTGACAATATACAACAAAAGTACAGAAAACATTATGCTACAGGGCCAACTAATTGAGTAGGTAGATAGCTTCTTCTACCTGGGAAGCACAATGGATACTCTACATATGAGTTGCCTTGATGTGTATGAGTCTGTTCTTTCATACTGCAGTGGAACCTGACTTTTGTCTAACATCATCACGCAAAAGCTACAGGTATTCACCAACAAGTGTTTAAGAATCATATGCAAGATATTCTGGCTTAACACCATAAGCAACATAGAACTATGGAATTCGACAAATACAGAGCCCACATAGAAGCAAATAAGGCAAAAGGAAGTGGAGATGGATCGGCCATACCAAAAACCCACATAATATTACAAGAATGGCAGTTAAATGGAATCCTCAAGGACTAAAGAACCGCGGTCGACCAATAAACACCTGGCGAAGCACAATTATCCAAGAACTAAGACATAATAATTTTACTTGGAAAGAGTCAAGGGCAACGGCAGCAAAACCGGGAAAAATGGAAACGCTCGCTGGAAGCCCTGTGCTATCAGCAGGAGTAACGGAAAACAAGGATAATACGTTCAACGGCAAACATTAATAAGAGCCTTTATTCAGACTCAATATTGGTTAAATTTCCAAAAATTTCTCTTTTAACCCACAAAAAGTGTTCTTTCGTTAAGAAAATGCACCAAAAAACTAAATGAATACATGAACTAAGCTACGAACGGCTACCAGAGGAGAGCTCCTAACAATTACTTACTGTTTCTGTTCAAAATTTTGAAAAATGACTGGGTAATAAAATGCGTAATTCAAGTCAAGCGAATGCTTAATTGAAGGCCCATGAACACATTAAGGAGAAAAAAAAACTAAAAAAATTTAATTTTATTTCACCGCACGATTGTGAACGTTATAGTGAATAATCGCGCCAAGCGCTGAAAATGGTAAATCATTGATAATTGGCGATAAATTTGCTTTGGTGTCACACATAAATTTTGAAGGTATTTATCCAAATTTTCATAGATGACAAAAGTTAATTTTATGTTGGGGCGTTTATTTATTAGTGAGTCCTAACAGACAATATTATTGGGAATCAGTGGTGGCTTATTCGTAAACGGAAAGGTGTAACAGATAAAAATTTCGCTAAATTTCAGCATTTAGTCAACTCGTAACAGCCAGTGTCGCTAAACTTAAACTTTCTTTAGTATGGGGAGATAACAATGAAGTTGTTTAAAATAATTTCCATTATTTGTGTCATTGTCATGGGGATTCATTAGTGAAATTTTTCATTTATGATAATTGTAATGATAATTCATGTAGAAAATATCATACTGACAACCGGGCGGTTGAGTATTATAACGTGGCTCATCCAAAACCTAAAGTTTAAGCAAATCACTGTCACAGCTTTTTTTGGTTATATGCGCTATCCTTTACATGGCTCATCATCAAGTGTTATTCAGATTCAGATTATGAAGGAATTTGATATTGAGTTGAAGCGAAAACTACTCCATACAACAAGAATGGAGTTGTCATAGTTGCTACTTAAGTATGTAGTCACTTTGGTAAGTATTTATGAATATGACTACTAACTGTTTTCAATACTCTGCATATTAAAACCCTTGCCAATATTGACTATTCTAATTTTTTTTAAAGAAATCTTTGGAAAGTATAAAATGAATAAAAAAAAAAAAAAAAATACGCAGCACTTGATGTATCAAGTTCAAAGGAGACTATGTTAACATTTAAATTGCTCTTCTACCCTCGTAATTTCTTGCGTAGATGTGCAGAAGTACTTTTCGAAGTTTGTTTGAATTAAAAAGTAATTGGTAGTCAGCCGTTTACTAAAGTAAATGAAATATTTCATTAGCGCGATAAATGAATGCCTGGCATTTACTTTTTAAAAATTGTTTATTCTCTCCGTCACTCCTCTAGGAAGTATATTCGCTTTCCACAAAGCATTATTGCTTTGTTTCAGTTTCATTAGTCAAGTTGATTTTTAAGCTATGTAAGTAATCCACTGTTGCTCGCTCCACATGATTGTGTAGTGGTAAATATCCTTGCTAATTGGTGGTGATCTTTACTTTAGCATTGTAATGTTTTCACAGTAGGTGGCGTTTTTTTTTATGATCATTTGTCTGATGATTGCCATCATAGCCAGAGTTAAGCTGAAAGGTTAGACGGGCTTTTTCTTTATTTTTCTTTTTTGTAGATGATGTTTTTTACAGGGAAGTTAAAGCCTCTTTTATTAAACACTCGAAACCACAATTAAAGTGTTTCGTGTTATCTTCTGCGGGCTCTCAAACCTGGGTTACCTGTGTTGTTATGCATGCGCTCTAACCACTGCACCACATCACCCCCACTTTTTAAAAATTATTTCAAGTAAATGTTGAAATGATTTTTCATTTGGCTCTAATTCTGGCATACTTTTTTCAGAATTTCGTCCAGTATCTCGTCAATGACACCTGTAATATTGTTTTAAAGTGCTGGAATAGTGGCTGGCTTGTACCTTGTATCAAGTCGCATTATCTTTGCGGCCAATGTGGGACCGTCTTGTTGAAACTACATGTCAAACAAGTCCAATTGTTCAATTTTGGGCAAACAAAATGTCGGTAATCTTGCGCGGTATCTTGCTCTATTGATTGTAACTTTGCAATTTTCATCGTTCTTGAAGAAGTACGGTGCAATGATGCTGCATGCCCAAAAACCGCCTAACGGTGCATCTTTTAGCTTGCATTGACAGCTCATGAGTTATTTCTAGCTGTTCTTTACACCAAAGTCAGCAATTATGTTTGTTGACGTGTTAACTCATTAAGCCAGAACCAAGCTTCGTGGCTATAGAAAATTTTCACAAGCACAACACATTTTTCACGCAGCACGAATTTTGATAATAAAATTCAGTGACTTCAAGCATTGTTGGTCTGTTAATATATTCATGGCCAACTTTACTACACATTTCGGTCATTGCTACATAACACGAATCTTTTTGACACTGGAAAAATTACAGTCAAAAACCAAGTACATACATAGCAAAAAATTAACTTTTAACAGCTAAAACTTAATATTTTCAAAAGTGTTATAAGTCACCATTTGGAGTACTTGAATCTAAAAATTACTTCAGTATTTCGAATTACTTTGTTTGGTTTTTGAATTACATATGCGAATTATGCTGTTCACATAATACCTTTCTAATTTGTTTAGATGGTTCATCTTTCTCTTTTTAGTTTTATTTATTGTTTCGCTATTTACAAGTAAATTGTATTTTCGTGGACAAACACTTGATGAAAATTATAAATCTCATTGGTTTTTTATAAATCTACAGCAAATTATTTACAATATGGGTAAATCGCTCTGCACATTTTTTATTGAGATGATAGAGTGAATTACGAAAGTTACGTAGGTGCAAAGCTACTCTTTTACTTATATATTATATTCTATAACTTATAATATTAATATTCTATAACTTATTTTGATGTAATTGTTTTTTTAGTTTTAAAATCGATTCGAAAATATTAATAATATTATACTGACAGCCGTTACGGCATAGCTCAATTGGATCCAGAAATAGGTTTCATTGTGTTAAATAACGACGAAAGTGAAACAGTATTTTTTAAATTATCTGTGCTTTTTTACAATGATTTTACTTAAGCATTGAGAAGTGATATTAACGAACTTGCCTAAGTTAATTTAAGTTCATACATAATTTAAATTCATACAATTTTACGAATATTTTATTTTTACCCGAGTTGTGAGTTCGAATCCCCGGTGGTCGGTATTCTATTCACTTAGAAGAAAAAAAATTGTCCGGTTTCAGGTCTAAATTAGGGAAAAGTCAATAATAAAATTTTAGCATAAACACGTTTGCATTAATACTTCTAAAAAAAGTTATGATCAAAATTCGTAGCATGTTCTAAAATACATTTTGTCCTCCTGCTATACAATGCCTTCATAAACATTATTATTATTTTTTTAAATAATTAAAAACTAGATTTTTCCTTTAAAAAAATCAGATTTAAAGGATAATGATGATAATAATTGAAATTAAATTATAAATTTAACTCAGAACCGAATAGAAATTCAAAATATTGTTTGAAATAATTTTTTTCATTTTTATCATTCTCCTTTAAGGGTTAAAGGATTGCTGTTTGTCATGCAGAAAAGTTTCCATATGGCAGCCTAGACGTTACACAAAATTATGCAGCGTTGATGTGCAACAAGCCGGTAAATATGAAGATGAGATGATGAAAGGATGACAATTTTAATAATTTTAATTGATAAAAACAGACAACCGAAATACATAAATAAATAATTACCTTGACATAATGAAGATGTAAAAATAAAATTTAATTTTATGATTTAATTAAAACATTTTTTTTTTTAAATTAGTCTTAACATTTGTTTAAGAACAACAACAAAAAATTTAATTTTTTTTAAATTTTAAAAATTACTTTTTTAATTTTTACTTCAAGCAGAGTCGAGCTTAATATATATATTTTTCTATTCTACATGATTAAAATTAATTTTCTTAATTTTCACTTTTTAATTTCGCTTTTTTATTCTTTTAACTTTTGCTACTCCAAATAAATTTTAATTAAAAACATAAATAAAAAATTTATTTATTTTGGTTTCTTTGTTTGTCACTTTTTCTTATTAGAGTTTAAAACCAATATTTATTTAGAAATTTAAGTTGAAGGAAAGAATTTTAAACTGTCTTGGAACGCGTCAACTAACCAACTGAGTTCAGATAAAGTCGGTTATTAGAAGCTTACAAAATGCAGTCAATATTCAGCGGGATGCCTAATATATTCATGTGATTCATGTTGTTTTGTTGCTGTATTACGTTTCGTTATTGTGTAATTGTGTCTTTACCATACTCTAGGACTTGCAAATAATTGTCTTTTTTCATTTAAAATGCTGCCAGGCAATGCTGCTGCCTTAAACTACCTGCTGTTTCATTTGGCCTACAATATGTTGGTCATCAATGCAGCTGTTGTTGTGCTATGTTGCTCATCAGGCTATGATATGAGTTCATGGTGGCGATGATGATGACGAAACTCCTCACGATTATGATGACTAGGCTGGGTGTAAAAAAACAAAACAGAAAATATCCTATAACAGTACAGGGTGCATTTATCATCGTCATACAAATACTATGACGGCTATGGGTACTAGAGATTGCGAAACATCATCATCACCATTATAATCATTGCAATAAGAGCAATAAGAGTAAAAGCATCACCTCCACCTCTAAAATAATTTTAAAACACGAAGTCAAGTACTAAAGTCAACGTAATACAGCACGACGGTATGTTTCTGTATGAACTTGCAACACGTTGAAATACTGCCACCGCCCCATTCTCTGTATATATTTATGAATGTATATATACATACATAAACGTTCTTATGAAATCGTAAAATTGTGTAAACACATTACTGCTTAACAAATATTGTAACAACAACAGCAACCATCTCAGGCATATGTAACATTTGGAAGATAAAAATGAAAAGAAAAATACTTAGAATTATACCGATAAGATTTCGAACTCATACCACAATGGCAGCTCTAAAAGATTACGACACATTACCTTCCGGTGTATGTCACACACACTCGCATCCTCACAAATTTCTAAATACTTGAAACCACTGCTGAAATGTTGCTCCCCACCAAACATCGTTATCAACATTCTCATTGCGGCACATGCAACAGGCACCTCTAACTGTTGCGCTCACTCTCGGGGAATTTTAGGTTCGTGTTTCAACTTTTTTTGTCAAAAAAGAAAAACAATTTTTTTTTTGCTCTCTATCTCTCTCAGAGGGGTATTCATTGTTATTTTATAGTCGCCTCAAAGTATGTGCAAATATATTTGAAAGAGTATTTATACCTGTTGCCTTATTTCACAACAATAACTACACAGCCAAAGAAACACTCTCCCTTTAAAGCTGCACCCAGTTTTTCTACGTATTGGTGGGACAGCGAAAGAGAGAGCGAGAGAATTTATCACATTAACATACTCTTATAAAATAAAAGAGCTCAAAAATTCTCTTTAATTTAATAGAATATAGTGTTGTAAAGTGTTAAATGGAAAACTTTAGGGAAACTATACGCCCTAGTAAATAAAAGTCATGTGAAATAATAATAATAAGTTCCAAAGGAGCATAGGGCTTCAAAAAATTGCCTGCATAAAACTCTCTGCTTTCAGTTAACGCCTTCACCACCCTTCAATTTGGCTGGGTGTCCTCTTCATCTGTTCCTCTGTGGATTCCAATCTATAGCAATTCTGATAATTGTGCCTCTTGTGCCTCGTTATCTCAATCGATAATGGTTCCTGTACTGTTCCGCACCAAATCTTATGATTAGATTCAGTTATCGGCAAGAAAATGCCCCGGATCCTGCAAAAACAGCGGCTCACCCAAACCAGCAACTTTTTAATACCGCGAGTGGCAGCGTTTCCCGTTTCACAACCAGACAAAAGGGTGAATTCGCAATTCTAGTGCGTAGTGATAGTACGGCTGACTTCCAAATTGATTTTAGAAGGTCAAAATTTTGAGGCACTTTCTGCAGGTGGTTCTCCATACCCTCGCTTAATCCTCCGTTTGCGGATATAATACACCCCAGGCAGCAGAATTGACAGACGTCCTCAATTTCTTCAGTATCAATAACAAATAATTACCGGGAAGTCGCGTTAAAACGTAGAGTTTTAGTCTTCGCAACATTTGTTCTAAGCCTGTCGCCTCCGCTACCAGCGTTACGTTACGTGAAGGAGACAGATGTTTTCTGCAAAACCGATGTCGTTCAGTCGGCTTTGCAGTCTTCATGTTATCCCTCTGCCATCGAAGAAAGCTTTCTCAAGAATCATGTCCAGAACTATATTAAATAGCAGAGGTAACAGGACACCAATGCAATATAAACCCTTAATGAGTTCAATGAGCTTAAGTGGAACTTGCTTGCATGACAGAGCTTTCCAAATCACCTCATGCTTCAGTCTAAAAAGGCTTTCTCGAAATCTATAAAGCAAAGATACAGTGGAGAGCGCCACACTACATATTATTCTGTAATGATACGGATATGATATTAACAAGGTCTTTAATGCACCTTTGTGGTCTGAATACAGCTTGCTCTTGTCTACATAGTGGTGTTACTCTTTCGGAGATTCTCTTAGAAATGATCTTAGCGACAACCTTGTTAGTCATGCACAGCAGCGCAATACGCCGCTAGTTATAAGGGCCTGTAAGGGCCCGTTTTTCAGTACATTTTTTTCAGAACCATACCCTTCGCAATTCACTAGGAAAATTGCTGTCCTCAAAAAATGATTGAATAACTGGGAAGATGTATCACTAATAAAGTGATCACATTCTAAAAGATATGCAGATATTCCATCTGCATTTGGAGTTTGCTGATGGAGCTTGCATTGTCCTCAAGTTAGACTATTTATACAATTATTGTTGTCAAGAGTTATTGTAATGCTGTGACCCTCTATAATATATCATCTCGAATTCGTTGTCTTGACCTAGAGGCCTCTTTTTAAAATGCATCAATGTTGCAATATGCTCTGGCAATTCATTGTCTGCCTGATAGAATCCATTCAAATATTTATTAAGAATGCAATACCCGCAGAGGTTGGTAATCATTCAAGGGCTATTCTTAAATAACCTGGCACAAGACTGTAATATTTTTTTACTACAGCTGCCCAACAAAAGCTTGGAATGTCTAAAACCTATGCTTAAAACCTATTTTCTCTCCAAATCTATTAATTGGGCTGCCATTCCAGTTTAACCAAGAACCATGCAAATTTGGCAGAAAAAATGGTCGGCTAACACAAATGGGAAGAAGGACCAGCACAATTGTTCCGGACCTAAATAGTTGGGAAGAACGTACAGTGGCCTGGAGTAAATAATAAATTCAATAGAGTGCTACCGCCGGAACCTGGGTAAAGTTTGAGGTATTTTAGATTATTAAAGTCCCGCACTTAACATCCTTAGATGCTTTCTCATAATGAATAAAAAAAGAGAAATTAAGGCTGCGTTTATAAATGCTTAATAAATGGAGATAAACAAGCGCTACCCTTTGTTGAGGTATGACTGGCTTGAAAGGTACAGACTAAAAGGCGATAACTCAATTTGTCATTGTCGCCAAACATATTCATCTAATACTGTTTGCCTCTAAGAACAATTCAGAAACCAGTAAGTCGCTCGCTTGCTTTCAGATCGGCGTCTTTAAGTTGTAAATTCTTGGGTTTTCTTTACATAGATGGGTCTAAGAATCAATAGTAATCAATAGATAGAAAGAAGGGGACAGTAAAAGACAGAATGAATAAAAAGGCATTGCCAGTTTCTAAGCTATATTTTTGTTTCTTATTAGAGACCAACGAAGAAATTCCGAAATACTCTATTACTGACATGTAATTTTATAAAAATAAGTGCCGCCCTAACATTATGTAACTATCAAAGGTTTATAAGGTTCTTTGAACTCTAACAACAACAATGCTGTAAAATGTTTTCTTGAAGAAAAATCGACAACAAAATCGTACACAACTGGCCAACTGGCTGAATATATGACAAAACGTGTAGCTAGTGTTCTGTATTTTGTGGGACCATCTATTATTAGCTGCTCAAATCGGACAAGGCAATCTCAGGAGACCCCGATTGCTATTAATTCGTCTGAAGTCAGCAGTGGCTAAAATATCTCCAAAATAGAAAAAAAGCTATAACTTTCCATTATGAGAACGGTCGGTTACATGTTGCAAAACTACTTAATTCGGTATTTCTGCTTCACCAACCTTATAGTCTAGAGCTTGCCCTGTCCGATAACTATTTGCTTTGGTTGAAGCTTTATTTTCGAGTTTTATAGTCATTGGGTTCGGGAATAAGTTCGTTTGTTTAAACAAATATCAAGAATTGTAACAAAATATTTATCAATTATGTAGATGCCATTGTTGTTTACTTACTCTTCGTACCTGGCCTTACTGGAATGTGTGCCGGTTGGCAGGCATTGGTAGGTGTAGCACCCTTGATTTGGAGGTAATACGTCGTTCTGTTACGTTCAAGATTAAAACGGGGCTACCGCTTCTTGATATTGATTGGGTATCTACTTCTGATATGTCAAATGCACCCCCATTTGATGGAATTCTCATTGAGAGATGGCAGGCACGTTGGACAGACAGCGATAAGGGAAGGGTGTCGTATGGGTTCATGCTTCTCGTTAGCGCCCTGAATTTGGCTTCGGCTTGAGTTTGGAATTCTTGCTAACGAAGCCTTGCTCGCGCGGTGCATTTTTGCTTAGGAGGGAACTTAGGTTGTCTGATTGTAGGTGTGGGATGGGACCGAAGAGGATTCGTGGCATGTGTGGATTGGACACTCCAGGGATTTGTGGGCGATAGCGGTCATCGTAACGGGAGTTGCGGTGGGACTTAGTAGAGTGTTGGGGTTGGATGGGACTCTACGGATACTCGGCGAGTTTGCTCGCGGTGTCTTTAATAGGAGCGATGCTAGGATTAGGGAATTATAGGTTGCTTTGAGGCTTTAACTACAGTATCTGTGAGTGAACTTTGCTTGCCTGGTTATGTGATTGTGTGGTTGTTAGTCTGTTTGTTGTTTGCATTTTTGGTTTTTGTTGCCTTATTGGCCACCAGCCCAGAGTTATCTGGGACTTACACTGGTAGCATTTGTGACCGGAGGATTATTTCTGGTACCATGGGATTCTGGACTTAGGTCACATGTGGGAGTAACGTGGTAGCTGTGGTTTATACGTATATCGCGGCGAGAGCATTGGCTCGGTAGGGTGTTATATTCATAACCGGGTGCTGTGACCCATACATCGGTAGGAGTTTAGATAGTCGACACTTTACCAAGGTGGAAGTCATGTACAGATAACATACCTTCTGATTTGGTACTCACAGGTGATTTTAATCATATGTGGGGTGTTGGTGGACGCCATGTATTCACTCGTGCCTTAGCACGATGGAATACCTCACGTTAAGCTTGTGACTTACTTCTTCCTACCTTTCGGCCAATTTGTCGATCCTCTAGGCCTAAAAACTGCTTTATATGGTATCAAAGAAGTTGTTTAGCCAGTTTCAAAGGCAACGCCCTTCATATGGTTAGACAGGAAGCGGAAGCGGAGCTCTTGAAATACGGTTTTGATTACTTGAGCAACATAGGGCCTAGTGATACAGAAACTGAATATAATTTAGTCTTGTCGTTGGGATGGGTGTTTTTAGACAAATTGCTTTTTGACAGTGGTGTAACTAGGCTCTGTAGCTGCTTGTTGATTGTTAGCATACATATATCCTTAAGCCACCTACTATTTTCTTGGCTTCATATCCATTCCGCAAGCGCCGTAACGTTTCAAGATGGAGTGTTGTTCGATGGTGGAAAACGTTTTTTTTTGTTGGTCTCGGCCTTCAAGCACCCGGTTCTTCGGCAAATTCCACTGAGAAAAGATGATTAAGAATCGTTTAATGATCGCAGTTCATTTTTTCCACCAATTCACGACATAAGGTAGAATTAGCCGAACGTTGTCGTAACGTAACGTGTCAGCTGTTCGATTTTGGTACATGGGAATCAATGTAAATGCTTACTGAATTTTAACGTCATGTTAATGTAACGTAAAGGAAAAGGAATGAACTAAAAAATTAGCTTTAATAAACACTATAATGTGACAAAGAAATTGAAATTTTGATAAAGAAAAACAAAAGAGGATGTCAGATAAAAGATATTTCCAAATATTTTAATTTGATATGCAATAAATTTGGTAACATTGGTCTATCGTGAACCAGGGAGAAAAACGTGTGTATGTGACGACTTATAAGATAGCATTTATTTGATAAATAACTTTATCCTCCATATAAACTTTTTTTGGCAATAATTTCGTATATATTTTGTTGTATTTTGTATTTGGAAATATGTACATATATATCGGGTCCGCCACCTAACGTTTTTTTTTTTTCAACTAGTGCTTATTTCGTGAATGGTGAAACTTAGCTCATGTCTGATTTGACAGATAATTAGTTTTATCCTTCCGCTGAAAGAATATGATTGTGTTTACGCTTGAACAACGCTGGGAAAGATTGCGACAGATATTACTTTGATCAGTCGACTTACAGAAGATGCCGATTTTGTCAAAAAAAAAATCATCTTTTCAGATGAAGCTCATTTTGGTTTTGGCGGGTATGTAAACAAGCAAAATTGTCGCATTTGAGGCACAGAAGACCCGCACGCATACATTGAAAAGCCGATACACCAAAGACCAGTCACTATTTGGTGCGGATTTTGGTCCAGAGACATAATTGGACCATTTTTTTCGAAAATGAGCAAGGAGTGGCCGTTACAGTCAATGGCGATCGTTATCGGGCCATGTTGAACGAATTTTTATTCACAAAAATTTAAGAGGAGGATATTAGCAACATTTGGTTTCAGCAGGTCGGCGCTACGTGCCATACAGCCGAAGCTACACTCGATGTTTTGCGCACAGTTTTTGATGATCGCATTATCAGCCGCAGAGCTGATGTCGTTTGGCCACTTCGGAGCTGCGATTTGATACCGTTGGACTATTATTTGTGGGGTGCCATCAAAGATAAGTGTTACGCCAAAAAGCCAGAGACAATTGACAATTGACAATTCTTGAAGCCATTGGTGAAATACAGCTGCACAGAATCGATAATGTGCTTAAAAATTGGACCGATCGTGTAGGCTACTGCATGGCCAGCCGAGGCAGCCATTTGAATGAAATTATTTTCCATTATTAACCGGAACGATTGTACTTTCAAATAAAAAAAGAAATTTGAGAAAATATTCAGTATCTTTTTTATAGCATTTTCAAAAAAAAAAAAAAAAAAAAAAAATTATTTGGCGGACCCTTTAATTATATTTTTTTATATACTTAGATAAAAATACTATTTAAACCTATTTGGCTGGTACTTTTTCAAAATGTACACAATTCGAACATTTATAATAGCCATCACTGTGACTTAAACAGCTGTTTCTTTTCTATTGTTAATAATTTATATACACGCATTTGACAAAAGCATATGACACGTTTTAAGTATTCTATTATCGCATAGACGTTCTTGAAGTACGCTACGTTACATTACGTCTACGACAACGTTCGGCTAACCAGGCCCTTATTTGCCTACCGTCTTCCTTCAAAAGTGCTTTGGGTGAGCTACGAAACTATTTTCTAATCTATTAGATTGTATATTAAATGATAATTATTTAGCCACGCAATTTCGCAGTACTTTTTAAGAAAGTCGTTTTAAGTTTTAGCAAAATATCGGCGAAGTAAAAAAATTTCATATAAAGGTTCTCAGGATCGAAGTTTAAGTTTATTTGAAAAAAGAAAAAATTAATCCCCTTTCAAAAACGTTACCATATGGCACTAAAGCTATTACGCTCCTTTAAAACAAAAAAATAATTGTTTCTACTTTGTAACACTAAAGATTCTTCCCTTCAAAAGTCAAACAAAGTAAAACTGTTGCTTCATTTGTCTTTGCAAACGAAAAGCCTCCCTTTGAAAATACAAATTTATATTTTAAGCAAAACAGATGAGAGCAAGAACTTCATTATTATCATGACAATTGTCATTTATTAAAATATTGTAATTATTTCCTTAGCAACTGTTGCTCATACCATTAGCAACAGGTAAAAAAAGCAACAGTTTATAAAAAAAAAGTACAGACAAGGAGAAATTAAAACAATTGTGAGAGAAGAGAATTTATAAAAACGGCGAAAGAGACAAAAATTGCATAAAGAAATCGAATGGGGAGAGAAATAAATTGCTTTGGTTTAAGTGAATCAAGAAGAGAAATTGACTTTGCAACCTTTAACACCAGCAAAAAACACTAAACGGAACATGCGCTTTAAAGTAGGCAATGAAAATATTGCATTAAATATAAGCAATGCATTTTAAAATTGTTGAGTTTTGGCAAATATTTATTTTATTTAGTTTTTAACAAAATTTTATTTCTTCTATTATACATGAGTAAGTAAACTACGCTCCTGCTTATGCGTTTTATATGTACACATGTATTTGTTAGACTCACCTATACATTTACATTGTTCTCTCTTCTATATACATACATATACACAAATATTGTATATACACCACCCCTCTTTGCCTATGTACCATAATAGTTTACCTTTTCTTTCCTTATTTTTTCTTATTTCATTTGTATGTGTGTCCACATTTCAACTTGTTGCAAAATGTACTCAACTGTTGCACGCAAATATGTTCGATACCCCACATATCCCACTATATGAATTCATACATTTGTTCACACATTTGTTGCCTTGTCTGCTTGCCGTCCACCTTTTCGTCTCCATGCTTTTGTGGTTTTTATTGCCTTCTGTGTTTTTAAGCACGGATATCCATTTTAAACGTTTTCTAATTATGTTTCTGAAAGATTTAATTTAGTTTAGAGATTTAAGCAGATTTTCATTTCATACAATTTTTTTTTATGAGGCTTAGCATTGAATGGAGAGTGAAAAACAGTGTTGTTGGAAGACTCGAGAAGAAATTCTAATTCGGTGTGAAATCAATAATAAGTTGAATAACTTAAAAAGCGAGTGTGAGCACGGTTGCAGCGGAGATCCCGCTATTGGTGATAAGTTACTTTCGAAGAGATGTATTCATTCACCATTTAGCTCGTTTCTAGATGGTAGACATTTTGAAACTGCCCAGGCTACATATAAGGAACCTTACTAGGAATCTAGCCTAGCCAATGAGCCCTTGGTAGATGTCCTGAAAAGATGAATACTTTATATCATGATTTCTGCAGAAGCTGCAATTATGAAGGGAATGCGGAGTCTACGGAATATTATCTTTGTTATTGACGACCCACCATTTGGCGACTTAAGGCTACACTTGCTTCGTCAGAAATGAGTTTATGGCAAGTACAGTCTTGCAATTGGTGGACTTGGTCAATGCTCATACCTTTACAAAATCGACTGGGTGGCTGTCGGATAATGTCCAAGAGATATAAGGGCTTTTGTGCGATGGGCGATACATAGTAACACAACGGAGCAACTGCCAACGGAACAGCTTTGGTGAGCCAAAGTTGTGACTTTACATTCCTCCAAGTCATTTAAAAGATTTGGGAGCGAAACACTCAAATCGAAACTTATTGCAGTATTCGCACTACATAGATTGTCATAAATAGGATCCCATTGGGATTTGGGATTTTTAAGAAGCTTTAAGAATTATAAGCTTCTTTGATGAACTGAATAAAATCGTGGAAACACGGTCTTTTTAATGTGCGCAAGACTTATTTAAGTTGCTTGATTCATAGATGTGTTGCTAAAAATGACGTTGTGTCATCAGTAACTATGGTTAATAAAACTATCGAGAAGAAAGACAGAAGAATTTCACGTTTTTCGGGTATTGCAAGAAGCATTTATGTGCATTGTCTTTTTAGTGATGCAATAACTAAAGTACTGCATTACAACGATTTGCAAGGTTTTTATTTGACAAAAAACAGAAAATAACTCCCACGTTTCAATTGGTGCTCCAGAGTCTCTTTAAAAGATTCTCAAGCGCATACAGCTTTTCAAATCCCTACAAGTGTTTTAAAAACAAATTTCTAACGAATATATACGAATATTTTGACTAATAAAAGCACAATGGCTAACCTGTTGTCAACTAACGATATTGTACTGATATGCTAAAAGACAGCAAAGACTACCTTATAATCGAACCTATAAAAGACGCGAAAAATTGTACGTCAACGATCAACATGGAAAAGATCAGAGAATATATTATTTGTCCTACCCTTGAGCATACTGTCTAGGTTGATTTCCGCTCATATAGCAATGGCTATGATTTTAACCTTTAAGACACTCTTCCCAGTGGGATCTACAAGTTTCGATGTGGTCCATGAACACCAACACAGTCATTCATTTTGGAGACATTGGTGTAGCAGTTTAGATCAAACTCATCTTGAACTAAGGCTCTATTAGACAATCCCAGAAAATTCAACCTTGAATCTAAAACTAAAGCACATACTCAAAGGATTCAATCAAGGCCTCCAAAGCCTCTGTTGTATATGTTCTCATTGACATAGTTCCATCTAGGCAGGCGAGTCTCTGTACCCTAATTTATTTATGGTGGAAGCTTGATCAGCCTATCTTCATCAAGTTTACGCCATATAAGTGATAACGAATCGGATAATAGCGGTATATATCCATAGCGTCCTTCTCGGCGAAAGACCCCATGTCTTACTATAGGAGGAGCGACTCGGCCAAAGAAAGTAAATTTCTCCCTTAGGCCCTTAATCCGATGCTATATAATAAAAACACAGACTACATAAACAGCCATCGAATGATTATTGAGCATTCCGTTAAGCGGCGCTAGCTGCATTTGACTGTTTGGAACGCAGTGACTTGTATAGGCACTCGTAAGATAATATAATAAAAGAAATGTATACAACTCGCAGTGGTGTATTCTATCGTGTCCGCCAAATAATTTTTTTTTTTTTGAAAACGCTATAAAAAAAACTACTGAATATTTTCTCAAATTTCTTTTTTTATTTGAAAGTAAAATCCTTCCGGTTAATAATGGAAAATAATTTCATTCAAATGGCTGACTCAGCTGGCCATGCAGTAGCCTGCACGATCGGTCCAATTTTTAAGCACATTATCGATTGTGTGCAGCTGTATTTCACCAATGGCTTCACGAATATTGTCCTTTAAAGCGTCAATTGTCTCTGCCTTGTTGGCGTAACACTTATCTTTGACGGCACCTCACAAATAATAGTCCAACAGTGTCAAATCGCAGCTCTGAGCGGGCCAAACGACATCAGCTCTGCGGCTGATAATGCGATCTTCGAAAACAGGGCGCAAAACATCGAGTGTAGCTTCGGCTGTGTGGAACGTAGCGCCGTCCTGTAGAAACCAATGTTGCTAATATCCTCCTCTTCCATTTTCGTGATCAAAAATTCATTCAACATGGCCCGATAACGATCGCCATTGACTGTAACGGCCACTCCTTGCTCATTTTCGAAGAAAAATGGCCCAATTATGCCTCTGGACCAAAATCTGCACCAAACAGTGACTTGTCTTGGGTGTATCGGCTTTTCAATGTATGCGTGCGAGTTTTCTGTGCCCCAAATGCGACAATTTTGCTTGTTTACATACCCGCCAAGATCAAAATGAGGTTCATCTGAACACATCGCACACATTCTGCAACATTACCATGATTTTCAAAGTAATGTCGCAATATTTCCCAGCGTTGTTCAAGCGTAAACACAATCATATACATTTAAAGAAAGGATAAAACTAATTATCTGTCAAATCAGACATGTGCTAAGTGTTACCATTCACGAAATAAGCACTAGTTGAAAAAAAAACATTAGATGGCGGATCGATACATGATGGAACCAACAGTCTGCCAATCCCTACAAAAGCCACTGTTGGATAAGCACGTGTTCTCTTTCCATTGTTGACCACATGCTTAATCCTTGTCAAAAGGATTAACCTGAGAACTTCACACAAGACTGAAAGATTTCGACTACACTGGCGACAACTGTCTTCTAACTTACAGAATTTGCGTCACCGAGAATATGATGGATTATGCACACGCAGAGGCATAAGCCTTCAAACTGAAATACGAATTTAGGGGATGTTTTGTTGTTTGTCCAGATTAAACAGAAACGTAGACCAGCACATACTTAGAGAAGATAAGAGGAGAAAAAAGCTACTTTATATAGTTTTACTTGGAAGTAAGTAGCCAACGACAAGTGGCAGCGCTCCATCATACAAGGACTTGCTACAATAGACCAATCAACTGCAAAGCTAGAAAACGAACGCTGATTGAGAAACTAAAAAACAGGTAAAGTAGCTTAGTAATAAAAAAAAATTGTATATAAATCAGCAAAAACTTAAGCTTTAACACCAACACTATTATAACCTGCATCTGTCTCCTTAATCATGACATGTCATCAATTTTAGTCAAGCAGTCGGCCCTAATGTACGCAAAGTGTTTTGGCCAGAAAGATAGCTTCATCCAAAACTGAGTCCTTTTCTGGAATATGATCGGATTTCTAAAATATTTGTTTGACATACAATTATTAGCCTCAATAGCTAATTTACTTAAGAAATAATGGCCTAAATGTAAAACCTTCGTTGGCAATGTACTTATGTAGTGCAATTAATGTTCATACAATTTTCCTTAAATTTATCAAAATCCGTGTTAGTGAACTTTTCAACACTATAGTCACTTTAAAGAAGATTTTTAAATATTCCATTTTATGCAAATTAATTTTAAATAAATTTAAAAAAAGAAATTCTAATTGTCTCTCTTCAAGTAATATTGATTTAGAAATTTAACAAAAAAATAAGAATAAAAATAATTTATTTTTTTATTTTTAAATATATAGGGTGTTTTTTTACAAGTTCATAACTTGGAGTTGGCAACACTAATTTAACAGCCGATAATTGTTTTTGATTAGTTTGGTTTGACATTTGCTTAAGGATAGACTCACATCAGAGCAAAGCTTGCAAATTGTTGTAATTTTTTTTATCAAACTAATGTTTCAGTTCGTAAAACTTATCGTATACTTCGTCCACTTATGTTATGTAAAGTCACTTGTCTACGTTGATAAAGCAGAGGCAATTGAAAACCTGGAAATCAAAAGTCGAAGAGTTATTGAATAAATACGGACGCATATGCTGCGAGAATTTTGTGAATATTGGTGATCCAGATTCCGCAGTTAACGTATCAGCCGTGTCGGCCACATTAATTTCATACAATTTTCTATCCACTAAAGTACATTTCGTTGATATTAAAACTTTATTTCTTTGTTTTATTATGATTTAAACTTGTGTACACTGTAAAAAGAAACACCCGATATTTCTGCTAGAAAAATCAACAAAATGGAAAATGATAGATCCTTGCAGACATAATATGTGGACATTGAAAGCTTATAAATGCATATAATAGATTACTATATAATAGAAATCTAAAAAAAAAAAATAATTTAAAAGAAATAAATAATAATGGGTAAGACAGACTTTACTGTAACATACACGATAAATAAATTACAGCATGATATTCCTAAACACAAGTGTTAAAGCAAAATTGGGAGTTATTTAGAGTCAAATGACTACGATGACCTTATGGGCGTATGGTTTAGCTTGTCCCAACCTTAGCCAATGACCAATGATTTTGAACTTATGGTTATAAACGCTCACATTGCCCAAATAATTGGTTTATCATTTTAACGTGCTGCAAACATCTTCACCAAATCAGTATGCAATTGCCTTACCTACGTGATAGTATTTGATATATAAAAACTAAAGTAATCCCTACCGCGCTGCTGTTGTATACCTATAGAAGGTATTTCTCATTAGAAAAATGTAAAAGAATGCATTAAAACTAATGATTTGTATTGACTAACAAGTCATTTAGATTCAGTTCAGAACCTGCCATTCTAACCATTCTCTAGATATGCAAATATCAGTATATATCTGCCCACTTTTTGCTTGATGATTTGGATTAACTACAAAGTTATTTGAGCCAAACTATTACTATTACCGTTTTAAAGATATAGGTTACATGTCTATATAATAGAAATTTTATATGGGCGTGGCACAGTCCAGTAGAATAAAAACAATCTGTGACACGTTTCCAATGTATGTATTTGTTTGTGAATCGGCTTAGTATAACTCACACGATGTTTAAATGCCCTAATACATTTCGTTTTCAAGTAAAACTTATGCAATACAAAGGGATATACTCTAACGTTAATAGCTCGCGAACCAATGAACCTACAAATTCGCATATACATATAAACCTTGGTATGCAATTTACCTTTCGTTTAAATTCTTACAAAATAAAATCGGTTGGCGCATTTCAGAGAACATCAATTACAACGGATTTTATACTCCTCTTTCATATATAAGTTGTGCTTCAAAATGATAAGTTCACCTTAATATTTGCTCAATTCATCCAAACTATAAAATGTTACGTATGGCCACCTTATTCAAAAAAATTCTTTGTTCAAGTAAGTCGATAATAAGCCGGGTTTACTTTTAGAGATGTACTGTTATTCCCATACAGTTCCCATTTCCTTCTATTGTCTTAAAAAAAAGGGACAGCATCGCACTTACTAAATTGTCCAGAAAGTTGAAGCGGATTTCCCACCAGCTGTTGCAAATTGCCACTTTTAATTCATTTTTTGTCCGGTACTGTTTGTTGTCTGCACAAACATTACGCTCAAGCAGTCCCCACAAATTTTCCATACGGTTTAAGTCGGAGGAGCTTGCTGGCCAATCAAGTACTTTAATATTGTGCTCCTCAAACCATTGTCTGGTCGACTTGCTGATATGAATTGCTGTGTTATCTTGCTAAGAGCTGAAAATTTTGTCAGCATTTTGGCCCAAATAAGGCAGCAAACGTTCAGGCAGAATACCCTGGTACTCTAAACTATCCATTCGAGTAGAAGGAAAGTAGAGTTCCAGGGTACCATGTGAGCTAAAGCCAGCTGAAACCATCAAACTGCCACCGCCGAAATTCCGTTTGGAAAAAAACAAGGGCTCCTTTCTTAAATCTCGCCATTACAAATTGAAACCATCTGGTCCATCCATATTAAATATTTTCACATCAGAAAAAATTACCTACAAACCCAAAAATATATGGAATATCTTATAACCTTTTTAAAAAAATGTTTACCTGATGCCAAGTAGTTGCCATGTTGTTTTTGGCAAACTCTGTATGCTTAGTCAGATAAGGAATTTTTTTTAAGTTTGCTCGAATAAGGTTTGGCTGGGCGTTGATAGCACTTAGTATTGCGCTTTTTGAAGCTTGTAATTTCAATTCCACTTTTATTGTTACCGCACTTTTCATGGAAGTCGAGGCCTTTCGTGAAATTAGCCGAGTTTCACGGGCTGTCAGCACCTTTGGACGACCATTGCTTTTTAATTTTCCATAATTTCCTCTGTTTTTGAGAAAATTTTGAACAAGACACAAATATCGTTCTAGTCCTTTCGCCGTTCCACGCAATCAAATTCTGCTCATGGAGTGCCACAATTTGTCCTTGTTCATAAGGTGATACCGCGCAGATATGATTTAAATTATGAATTATTACAACAACAACAAAAAATAATAAGAATTGTGATACCTTCTGACTAGATAATTGCTTATCATTTTAGCGCATTGATATCTGCACTTATTTACATAAATTTAAATAAACATAATATAACGGTACATCTCTAAGAGCAAAACCGGCTTATTATTCACTTATTTGAACGTAGAATTTTTTTAATAAGGTGACGATACATAATATTTTATAGTTTGGATGAACTGAGCAAATATTAAGGTGAACTTATCATTTTGAAGCACATCTTATAGATGAAAGTGTGTTTGTATGTTTGTTTTACAGTATTTCTCTGTATGTCTGAAAGGAACTAAAGTCTATATAAATTTCAAAATATTCCAAATGGACAGTGCCACGCCCATACAAAGTATACATTTACTTGCCTTTATCTTCAAAATGGTAACAAAAACATTCTATAAATTTGGCCCCAAGAAATTCATAATCCAGGCAAATCATCAGCCAAAAATTGAACGGGAGTAGACAAGTGTGCGT
Organism: Wohlfahrtia magnifica; assembly: GCA_023159175.1. Lineage (NCBI taxonomy): Eukaryota > Metazoa > Arthropoda > Insecta > Diptera > Sarcophagidae > Wohlfahrtia > Wohlfahrtia magnifica. Next base: position 607,061 of record JAKWBJ010000019.1, on the reverse strand, counting down.
GGTACCTCCTACACAAAGTTAATATTGATTTCTGTATATCTTGAAAAGGGCTACAGCTAAATTTCCAGAGTTTAGTTCAATTGACTTTGTAGTCAATACAAATCATAGGGAAAAAAGTGGGCGAAATTTGAAAAGTGGGCGTGAACTAAATGTTGATTTCTGTATATCTTGAGAATAGTTAAAGCTAAACTTTCAATATTTAGCCTGCAAAACGTCATACGCAATTCGAATCAGGAGGCAGAAAGTTGAAGGAGTTGAAGGACGTGGTCCTCCCATACAAATTAAATGTTGATTTTTCTTTATCTTATAGGTAAAGCTAAAGTTTCAGTATTTGGTCTGAATAACTTTATAGTTAATGCAAATCGTCAGTCAAGAAATGCTCGGAAATGGACAAGTGGGCATGGTACCTCTCTTATAAAGTAAATATTAATTCTAATATATCATATCTAGAGAACGGCAATAGTAGAAGTTTCTAAATTAGTTCAAACAACGTCGTGAACACCACACACCATCAGTCAATAACTGGTCGAGATTGCATAAGTGGGCGTGGCACTTTCCATTCATACTAAATATTGGATTTTGTATATGACAACTATTAAAGCTTCGTTATCTATTCACATTGGTCAAAAAGTGGGAATTCCAGATATTACACTGGAGAAAAGCTGTCAGTATATATAAATGAATGTGTGTTTGTTTTGAAGACTATTACAGCTAAAAAGCTGAATCTAGGGCCTTTCTGGCACAAAGAAATAATTTTGACTGGAAGGCGACAAAATGGGGACAAAGAGTAAAAGATGAAACTAAGATAACATTTAAGATAATAATTAAGATAGGGGCAGCGAAGTTCACCGTGTTTTAGTTAGTAGGTTATAAAGATTACAATAAAAATTATATGCACGTATGTATGTACGCATGTATGGATTTCTTTTATATACTACATATACATATATAGTATATATATAACAATAATATAAAAAATCTATACATGTGATCTCACGAGAATATTATTGATAAAGTCCAGAAGGATAAACAATAACCAACAATCCATATGGTAAGACACATACTTTTACCAACTTTCCTGTTTTCGTTTTTTTTTCTTTCATTTTTGCTTTTTTATTTGCATGTTCCTGTCTAACCAGAGGTCTGCAATAAATTTCTTTCGTATTCGATAAAAAATAAAAGACAAAATAATAATAAAAAATCAAAGCAAAGAAGAAAAAAAAAGGATATTAAAGAAGTATTTTGCATAATATAATGTACGGATTTGTATAAATTTTCTTATTGAAAAATAAAGAAGACACAGTTATTTTTAGATATGATATAAACATAAAACAGTAATACGGTTTCAAGAAAAAAATTTAAATAAAAATTTAAATTTTAAAGAAATTGTGTTTAAATATAAGACATTCAAAAAACAGTCGTTGGGAACTGATACACGTTCAATACAAATATACAAATATTAACTGGGATCCAGTATCACGATATTTATTGAATGTGTAGCATGCTTCTGAATACAAATCGTAATAGGTATGTACACATGTATGTCTGCAATTAATTAATGTATAAATAAAATAAAATAAAATTACAATTTTATGTCACAAGTTAAAGGCTTCTAAGTTAATGTAATTAAGAAATACATTTTAGTTCACCCTTCTGCACTATTAAAAACAGTTTTATTGAATTTTTATTAAATTACAATTTTATCCAAATAATAAGGAAGTCAAATAAATAATTTGAAATAAAGTTTTTAAACTTAAGAGAATTTTTTCTCGACGCCAAATTGTGTTCGCCTTCACCCTATTAACCAACGATTCAGCATTTCTACAGCAATCAGTCGTACTCTTTTGGATCAAATTCGTTTAATTTCGAATGCGTGCATCCACTAAATCCAATTCTGTGAAAACAATCTTGTGTATATGGTCTTGCATCGTAGCATTTTCAAATCTGCGTAGCATCTTTTTACTATATAATAGGAATAACTCGAAAAGTTTTCGAATAAATCGAAAAGTAGCACTTTTTAACACGTTAATCGATGATGTAAGCTGTGATCTGATAAATTATTATTTTGGCAAATTTGCTAATTCATTTTTTTTTTTTTAAGCTAAAATAATTGATCGAATTAATTCGTAATCGAGATACGTAAATTATACTTATTTTTTTGTAAATAAACTACGAAAACCTTTAAATAAAAAAACCTAACCTGGTCTTTTATATAATACCCAAGAAAACCCGGGTGAGTGGGTTGCCAACCCTGTGTTTAATGCTGTCGGTACTTATAAAACTCAACCTAAATTTGTTAAGATATTGATACCTTACTTGTTACCATATATTATCTTTATATTCATCACGATAACAAAGTAATAATTTTTTTTAATTGGAAAATTGCGAAAATAATTCCTATTCCAAAACAGCGAACAATTGCCATAATGCCATACTTTTCAAACATATTTGAGAAATTGATTCAACAGTAGATAATAAATTTGTAAAGGATAACGGACTTTTTGACTTTCTACCTTGTTAAAAGTGTCTAAGGAGATACGAAGATATATCGATCAAGCATATATTTTCGATCCTTCTTGATGATTTTGAAGCGTTTGATATCATTAATTACAAAACTCTTTGTGTGTACTTAAGAAACTTGTACAATTTTTGCCAACAAACAAGTCAACTATTCGTTTATTATCGTGTTTGGCTGATTATCTATCGGTTATATGTGTCTCTTAAGGAGTACTATAGTCGATCTACTTTTTCTTAAAATTTATAATAATGATAATTCGACATTTGTTGTTTAGTAGAATATATTTATATGCTGATGATGAAAAAGGATAACATAAGGATACTTTTAGAAAATTAACTAGAGTATTATACAACTGGACAACTGGAAATGATCATTGAATGTACTATGGCTCAGGAAAAACATTTTCTATGTTAAGAAATCTGTTCAGAACACAATGCTTTGCATAACTAATATTATTAAAACGTTTGAATTCTTTTTAATTGAGTTAAAGAAAATAAATAACGCGTAGTTGTTGTTTTGTTTTACAGTCTATTTGTATTTGTACAGTATGTTATTTAACTTCCACTTTATACACAAATTACTCAACACTTTTACGAACGTCTAGACAAATCAGCGTTCCTTATATACCTGACTGCCATCAGTTCCGAATGTTCTAGTAAAGTCTTAAAACCTCTCAAATCTTCTATTCAGATCCGTTAGGTCAAATGTAACACTCAAAAATTGAATTGGTAGCACTATTAACAATACACATAAGTACAGCATTGACAGCATTGACACAAACCAGTATAATAAATTCCATAATAAATGTACTAAATTGGTGTACCTTTTTTTTAGGCATTTTTATTTTCGTAACAATATTTTAATTTAATTAATTTCATAATTGCGGTAAAATTGTTATCAAATAACCGGTTCTATACATCAATCATAAAACGCTAGGTGTTGTTGTTATAGATCGTCAAATAAATAAGAAATTAAAATAAATAAATGCAGAGAATTTTTGACAAAAAGGTTATTGTCGGTTAAGCTCTATTCAATGATATTCTGTGGAGTAATGCTCTATATGGAATAATAAATTGAAGGTAAGTATTGTAGGGCAAATTATTATTTGGTTTGCAATAACAAATACGTCAGTGGATATCATTTTCCTTTTAACTGTGACCTTAGCAATAATTACAACAGTTACACAAAACGATAGGAAAAATTTGATTCTGATTCTGAGAGGCTTTTTTGTGTTTTCTATGAAAGAAAATGCTGTTCCTTTAGCTTTGCAATCATGAACCCTTCCAATTGCAAATAATTTTTTCTTTCGCTTTTTTTGTTGCAAATTGGCATTAAAGAGATTTTGTTAAATTATTATTTTTCTTTTCATGCTCAGCATGTGGTCTTTTGCCTCAATAATTTTGTTTTCTTGTTGTTTTTTTTTTTACTGCTGGGGACTATTTTCTGGTATAAAATTTGATTTCTTTACTTAAAGGCCAATAATGTTTATGATCTGGAAAAGAACAACTTTTTTTGTTAATTTACATTTAAGGCTGCCAATCGAAAGGAACTGCCATCTTGATTAGTATTTCGGTAATACGAATAATAATCTTTTATTTTTTTCTTTCAATTTTTCTTACAGGAAAAGGAGTTAAAAGTATTTTTACTGAATATTTAAAAAGAAAATAATTTTTTCATTGAAGCCAATTGAAATAAAGGAACAGACAATTTTTTAAATTATTTCACAGAAAATTTCGTAAGTCAGGAAACTAAGATCTTTTTTAAACAACAAGATCTTGGTTAAACAACAAAGTTTTTTCGCATCAAAGAAATATTGTGCAAATAAGAATATATTTTGTGAAAAGTATTGCTTAACTTAAAAAATCACAGCTTAAGCGCATCATTGATTGTGTTATTCTGATAATGTTTTATAGATTTCAAAGTACGAGAAATGGTTTGTGCGGTTCAGAAGTGATTATTTTGACATAGAAAATAAATTTTGAAGATGATGAATTTAAGGCATGGATATTGCTGTCAAATTCAAAACAAACCCACAAAATTATTAAACGCTTGTAAACAGCAGAAGTCATTTAAAGTCAAGAAAATTGAATACTAATAGAGTTTAAGCTGAGGGACGAATAAAGACGACATGTCTAAATATGCGGCATGTCCAAAATGCTGCTTAAACGTCATAAAAAAATTAATTTTAACACGAAGCACAAAGTATTGTACATAGAGATCGGACGACTAGTCGAATCAACGCCAAAGTCAAATACCATTTTCGCTCAACTGGGATCTGTTGTAATCAGAAGAATCCCGTATATTAGAAGCTGCTAAAATAAGACCAAACGGTTAGGGAGGATTTGTTTTGAGCCAAAATTAACTGAAAAGCACATGAAATATGCGGCCCATATGATACCGTAATATTTCATAATGACAGGTCAGAGACATATTGAAAGACCAGTTGAATCCGTGTATCTTCTGTTTTGATCGTTGCAAAACCCTGGAATACGCTTCACTTAGAAGCTGCTAAAATAAGACCAAACGGTTACGGAGGATTCATTTTGAGTCAGAATTAACTGAAAAGCACATGAAATATGTGGCCATACATAAAACCGTAATATTTCATAATGACAGGTCGGAGACATATTGAAAGACCAGTTGAAAACTATTTAGTAAATAGCTTACCCCATCCGTGTACCTTCTGTTTCAATCGTTGTAAAACCCTGGAATATACTTCACTTCCGATATTGGCTTGCTTCTATATTGAGTGAAATCCATATTTTCTCAGAAAGGCAGAAAAAGGTCACATTTATCGATGGCCAGTAGGGGTGGCATGGTGTAGTGCTTAGAGCGCAGGCTTTCAACACAAGAGTCCCACGTTCGAACGCCAGCAGAGGACATGGAAAAAAATAATTTAATTACGTTTTCGACTGTTTAATAAAGGGACTTCAAACTCCTTCCAGAGAAATCTCTCTAAAGAAAAGCCCCTGACCATCCGGCTTATCTCTGGTGATAATGACAAACATCCGACGAATGATCAGGAGAAAATGTCACTTAGATGTGTGTGAAGATAAATTTAAATTTAACTAGCAAAGACGCAAACCAGGTTTTTTAGCGCAGCCATTTTTTACGTTAACAGAGCACTGTTAACGCTTTAACAGTAACAACAAATTGAAGTAAAAGTATTTATTGCCAAAATATATGTGCCTGGAATATGGAGGAATAACACATCCTTGTTGGAATGGTGCTCCAGACCTTCTTTCGTAGATCAGCTTTAGAGCGAAAACTGTAAAAATTGTGGAATAGCAGAAAATGTATTTAAGAAAATGAATTTTTTAAAATTATTTTTCTCTGTGGTTCATTGGTTATCTCCATTCCATGGGAAACTCAGAGATGGCCGGATTATCACACTATATGGGGAGAGTGGCCCAAGGGGTCCCTAATGAAACTGTGCTAGTGGTATTCCTGAAATAATTTTGGAACTGGAGAAATTTAAATTTGAAAAATTTGTATTTTAACACGTTTTGACTGGAGAGGATGAGTGGTTATTGTGGGAAAACTAAAGATGGCCAGAATATCACACTATGTGGGGAGAGTGGCCCAAGGGGTCACTAATGAAACTGTGCTAGTGGTACTCCCGAAATAATTTTGGAGCTGGAGAAATTTAAATTTGAAATATTTGTATTTTAACGCGTTTTGACTAGAGAAGATGAGTGGTTATTGTGGGAAAACTAGAGATGGCCGGAATATCACACTATATGGAGAGAGTGGCCCAAGAGGTCCCTAATGAAACTGTGCTAGTGGTATTCCTGAAATAATTTTGGAACTGGAGAAATTTAAATTTGAAAAATTGCATTTTGACTGGAGAGGATGAGTGGTTATTGTGGGAAAACTAGAGATGGCCGGAGTATCACACTATATGGGGAGAGTGGCCCAAGGGGTCCCTAATGAAACTGTGGTAGTGGTATTCCTGAAATAATTTTGGGACTGGAGAAATTTAAATTTGAAAAATTGCATTTTAACTGGAGAGGATGGGTGGTTATTGTGGGAAAACTAGAGATGGCCGGAGTATCACACTATATGGGGAGAGTGGCCCAAGGGGTCCATAATGAAACTGTGCCAGTGGTATTCCTGAAATAATTTTGGAACTGGAGAAATTTAAATTTGAAAGATTTGTATTTTAACGCGTTTTGACTGGAGAGGATGAGTGGTTATTGTGGGAAAAAAAAATCATATGGAGGCGAGCTTCAATAGATTAATCATCTACTTAGCTTGAAAAGTAACTTGATTAATGAAATTGAAACAAAGCAATGGATGCTTTATGGAAGCCCAATATGCTTCCTAGATGAGATTGGGTACAACTTACACAAACCAAACGACGGTATAACGAGTGTAGCCATAGATTGGAATTCACAAGAAACCCAAATAATTGGAAGACAAATAAAAGCATTAGCTGTGGCCTATGAATAATTTATAGAATAAATATATATCTTGCAGATTCGAAGTGAAAAACTTGTGTTTATGGCTTAAATGCAAGATTTATTCGAACTTCAAGAACTGT